>CABHPP010144072.1:0-36554 GCA_902168425.1 Peromyscus attwateri
ATACCCCATCCGGGAGTAGAAGAAAGAAGCCAATTTCATGGTGGTACAAATTCTTGTCTGACTGGCCTGATGATGAATCTGAATTCTGAAGTAATTCTGAGGTAATGAAAGTATCTCTTGGGAAAATAAATGTTTGGTAATGCCACCCTGTTCTATTTGCATTTACAAACACACTCAGGGCAAATTGTACAGAATGGATATTTTACTTTATTTCATTTATTTTTTAAAGGATATACTATTATTTGCACATAATCACACTGAACAGCCTTTAATTGCAACATGTCCAAATATCAAAGAATTGCCCGTACCTTGAAGCGTCTTAAACTGTTTTGAAATTGCCTTTTAGGATAGGATCATGGGGAGGCTTCTGGGGGAGTTTTCTCCTCAATTTACAACTCAGGTACAGATTTAAGGAGACTGTAATTACCAGATACAATCCCTCAGCCAAATTGAATCACTTCCTGGGTGCCCGGGATTGTTACAGACTGACCTTCACGGGGATAGAATCCTGTGGTGCGTCCTTGTTAGATTTCTGCAGAATTGAGAAGTTTTCTCTCTTCTCTTTTGTGTCTTTCTGCACAAATGGGATAAGAAGAGCTGATGTCGCTGCCTGAGATGATTTTCATCTCCTCAGTCAGAGGACCAGAACCCCCCAGTTACCACTGCTTTTCTTTGAAAAAAAAAAAAAGCAACTGAAAACTTATTAAAAGAACAATTCTGAGAGATCCCCAGTAAATCACTTGTGCTGAAACAGTACCGGCTCAACACTCTCTAAATCAACCACCCAATCCTTCTTCTCTTGAAGAAAACAAAAAAATCATTTATTGTCCATGAAGCTACAGTAGGAGACTGACCATGGAAAAACCTAAGTCAGGAAATGGGGTCTTATTCCCAAAATAGGCAAGTTTAATTCCTTTGCTTTACCCTGCAAAACATGGCTTTCCTTCCTTCCTTCCTTCCTTCCTTCCTTCCTTCCTTCCTTCCTTCCTTCCTCCCTCCCTCCCTCCCTCCCTCCCTCCCTCCCTCCCTCCCTTCCTCTCTCCCTCCCTCCTTTCCTTCCTTCCTTCCTTTCTTGAGAATAATCATTTTGACCTCCCTACACAAACATAAGCACACCCAGGAGACACATTTAGGAGCTTTCCCCTCCTCTTTCTCTTGTAACGTGTGTGACAGTGATGTGTCTGACATGTTGGCCACCCGGGAGGCTTTTCTTAAAGCACACAATGTGCCAACTCCTTAGTTCAACTGTAAGTCTCGCAACGTAAGCTTGGAAGTTCACTCTTCTGGTTAAATTAAATCGGATTTCCCCAGCCATTATAGTTCCATTAAAAAAAAAAAAGCATTGGAGGGGCTGGAGAGGTGATGCAATGCTTCGGAGTGATTCCTGCTCTTCCAGAGGACCTGAGTTTGATTCCCTGCACCCACATTGGGCAATGCCCACTACTTGTAACTCTAGCTCCAGGAGATTGGATGCCCTCTTCTGGGCCCCATGGTCAGCCCTACATACATAACACACACACACACACACACACACACACACACACACACACACACTCACACACAAAATGTAAATAAAATACATTTCTTTTTTGTGAGTTGGCAGTTGGCTTTTAAGACTAGAAAGGAGTTCTGCCTACAGATCCCTTTCCTGGCACCTGCATTTCTTCTTGCAATGCTGCTGCTTCTTAGGGGTCTTGTAATGGGCACTGAAGGCTTATTTCACCCAGGCTGCTGTTGCATGCTCCCATCTCTGCTCTCTCCCTTCACTGCTTAGCTGGCCTGGCTCATCTGATGTGGATCCGCTCCCCAAATAGTCTGTACAAGATGATGTGCCTTTCTTTTAGGCTTTCACATGCATAGCTCATCTATCCACCTTTCCTGGATTCCTCAAGAGGAAGATTTCTATTTGCTTGTTTAAATGCACCCCCCGTGTGCCACCTCTTGAGTGAAAGACCCCAGATACTCCACTGAGACAAAGAACTGACTCCTTATACTTCCTGGCCCACATCTCTGAAGTCACTCTTCCACTCACCTCTTCCCTTCCCTGCTCATGCTGAGAGGGGGGTGCCTGCCTTTTATCATTTCTCACTCCCAGTGCCTGAAATAGGTCCTGGCATTCACTGTGTCAGCAAATGTATTTTGAAAAATTAGCAATGGTCATGTACCTATGCTGAGAGATGTAAGATTCTTGGGTGAGGACCCCTCACCCCACCAGGTTTCCTCTTATATCACCCAGCAAAATGACTTTCCCAAAGACCCTAATGAATGTTGTTTTATTTAGTTGTGATAGCATGTGTGCTAGCCAGACTTCTGTAACTGTGGCAAAATGCCTGGCAGAAACAGCTTGAGGAAAGAAATATTTACCTGGGTCCCTGGCTTCAAAGGTTTCAGCCCTTCATGGTGGGGAGGGGTGGGTAGAGCGGCTCACACCATGGTGGCCAGGAAGCAGAGTGGCTTTCTTCGTTTTCTCCTTGTGTTCTGTCTGGGTCCCAGGTGTGGGATGGCATTGCCTGCTTTAGGGAGAGTCACCCAGACAATCCTCTTGGAATGCCCCTACAGAGGTACCGGGGAGTGTGCCTTACTATTATCCCAGGTCTTCCTCACTCCAATCAAGTAAATAGGATTAGCCATCACAGGATGAGAAGCACACAGCACCAGGAATCAAGGGGATGGCGCTCCAGTTCTTTCTCTGACAACAGCTCATTAATCAGGGCGGGGCGAGGTGAGTAATGAAGGTTTCTGAACAGTGTCATTTTATTAAATGGAGAATAACCATGCATTTCTTTTTGTGCTTCCCATTTTTAAGATTGGGAAACACTGTGTAAGGGAAGAGACAGTGTGAGACAGGAGGATGAGCTCTATGATCCCTTGGCTGTGTGATCCAGAGAACATCAGTTTACATCCTAGAGTCTGTTTCTCCACCTGAGAAACAGGGATACTAATAGCGTCTACTCTTGAAGTTGCCATGAAGTTTAAGTGGTTTGTGTAAAGGATACCGTAACTGTAAACAGCAAGTTCTACCAAGCAATTGCTTTTTATAGATTATGGTTTAACAATTTATACAAATACTGGGTGTGATTGGTACCCATCAGTAAATTCTTGTTCTCCCCTTTCTAGATTTCAGTGGTTTTCTTTTTACATGTCTTGAAAGGAAGAATAGTATCTACTCTCCTCATAGAGTGGCCACAAGGACAGCATACATACATACTGCCTCCACTGTGTCCAGTGCACCACCTCAATCCTCAGCCACTTCCTGCTTATGAGATGGGATCCCTGTGGTAGTTAGGAGGAAGGCACAATTCCAGGAAATTCCCAGGAAAGAAGAGGCCCAACTGCTTTCTCACTGACTTTGGCTTGCCATCACTGGTCCCAGTTCCAAGGACTCTTTCCACTTCCTCCAAGTTTGACTGTGACCCCCCCTCCCGCCCAGAAGAATAATTAACGTTGTTAAACCACAAGCCATGATCATATAAGACAGTGTGGAATAGCATGAACCTCACTAAGTATGTATTTGCTATGACTTTCCACAAGGATCTGTCATTAGCCACCTGTCTCAAAAGCCTGAGCTTTGAGACAAACCCTTATTTCTTTCTTACAGACAGACATATGGTGACCGTGTTCCCACCGTGTCTCGGAATCTACATCCCTGTTTCCCTGGATTGCATTAGATCATCAGCTTGTGTGTCATTTTTATAATTTTTCCTAACTGGAATTGGCTTCAAACACTGCTGTGTGGGTGGGTGTGGCACCACACAACTGTAAGATCACTACTTGGGAGGTGGAGGCAGAAAGACCATAAGTTAAAAATAAACCCAGGACTATGTAGTGAAACCCTGGCGAGGAAGGAAAGGAGGGAGGGTAAAAAAAGGAGGGAGGGAGTGGAAGGGAGAGAGAGGGGGAATACATTATACAGAGGGAGATAAAAGTGAGTCGTGTATGGGCTAGCCTGAGTTTATGCTTTGAAGAAGAGGCCCAGCAAAACCACAGTCCTCCTGAAGATCTCTATTCTTCCTTCCTTCCTTCCTTCCTTCCTTCCTTCCTTCCTTCCTTCCTTCCTTCCTTTCTTTCTTTCTTTCTTTCTTTCTTTCTTTCTTTCTTTCTTTCTTTCTTTCTTTCTTTCTTTCTTTTTGAGACAGGGTTTCTCTGTGTAGCTTTGGTGCCTTTCCTGGAACTCACTCTGTAGCCCAGGCTGGCCTTGAACTTACAGAGATCCACCTGCCTCTGCCTTCTGAGTGCTGGGATTGAAGGCATGTGACACCACTGCCCAACTAATCTCTGTACTTTCAATTTCTATCTTACCTGTATGCTTTAAGTGCCTCATTCAGAGTGATTGCCTCTAAAATAGAGGACGCAGTCTAGCTTGCTTCGAAAGGAGGCTGCCTGCATTCACCATACCCTTTTTGCTTCTCTGTAATCTTTCACTTTGAAGTAAAAGTTCAGACTCCCACTTTGGGAACAGGAAAAGCCTCCAGGAGGTTGTAACAAAGTCCTTTGTTCCTTCTCCATCCCTCTAGGAGAACAAGGTCTGACTGCAAAGGAACAGGTATCTGCTAAGAAGCCACCAACCCCATCACCTAACCATGACTGGAAGGTCAGGTTCACTCCATGTGTCCCTTCATTTTCCTTTTCTCATTTAAAATGAGTTTTGATAGTCCTCGCATTAGAAAAATGGATGTCTAAGGAGTGTGCTGCGGGATGTCTTTCTGTACGCTGTGAATGTATGTTGCTCCCATTGGCTAATAAATAAAGCTGTTTTGACCTACAGCAAGGCAGCTTAGAGGCAGACAGGAAATCCAAGCAGCGATACAGAGAAAAGAAGGGTGGAGTCGGGGGAGACACCAGCCCGCTGCCCAAGGAGTGACAAGATGCCAGCAGACTGGTAATGCCACAGCTACATGGCAACACATAGTTTAATAGAAATGGGTTAAGTTATAAGAGCTAGCTAACAAGAAGCCTGACCCATAGGCCATACAGTTTGTAACTAATATAAGCCTCTGTGTGTTTACTTGGGACCAAGTGGCTGTGGGACAAGAGTAGGAGAGATTTGTCCCAACTGTGGAGCCAGGCAGGACCAGAGAAACTTCTGACTACAGGAGTGTTTTCAAACACTCTTACCATTTTAACACAATGTAATAAAAAGTGCTTAAAAACATATTTTATTTTCTGATGTTCTGGGGATTTTTCCAAACAAAACATATTAGGAAAGCTGAACATAATGGTGTTTGCCAATAAAACTGTTTTCTTTCCAAAAAAGTTCCAATACACTAGGAAACACCTACCCTGATGGGAACATTATCAATAAGAACATATAAAAATATTGGTATAAGATACTGTGTCATGATTTCCTCTGAATTGAAGCATTCCCTTCTAGAGGGAGGTGCCTAAGGCTCAGGAAGTCAACACACCCAGGAAGCTCCTGAAACTCACAGGATTCACAAGGCCCTTCTCTAAGGTTAGATAAGTGGTGATCAGTGTAGGGAGATGGGACTTTCTGGCTGGCCATGCTGCCTGAAATTATGCAAGGAGTTCACAGAGTGAAGGGTGAGGATGAGTTGTCATGCATGCTGGGATGGGCCTCTTAATGCCAGAAGGCAGCTTGCAAGAGTGGTGCTCTTCTACCACGTGGTTCCCAGGTTTGAACTCAGTTTAAGCTTGGTTGCAAGTGGTATTACACACTGAGTCCTCTTGCCAGCAGCAAAGAAGGCTTTTTGATGATGGAGCTGCCTTTGAGTCACACATGCTTTTGTAAGTCACCCAACCCCTTACTTGTTCTTCTCAAAGTAACCTCCATAAACTCACTACTTTCCCTAAGCTAGACTTGAGTGGACTTTGTCTTTGATCTGCTGCTGGTGCCCCATCTGGGATAGATGGATGTTGGTTCATGTTTCCCTAGTAAACATTACACAATAGATGTGAATAGTCACCATAGGAAAACAGACGGTGGAATCAGCTTGGGGATGGGGCTTGCGTTCAAATCCCAGCTCTACCATTTATTAACTTTATAAACTTCAGGAAGCTAACTTGTCTTTGCCCAACTAACTCCTCTATGAAGCCAAGAAAGTTGGGGTACTGTAAGTGAATGTGTCTCTGGGAGTGGTGATGAGATTGAAGACAGGCAATAGGAATAAAGAAGACACATGCATTGCCTGGATGACTAGCCTGATAGTCAATGCCCGGTGTGCCTCACATGTCATCATTGCTGCTGCTGTTGTTATTGAATAAAGAAGTCTGGTACAAATGGAAATGTCTAGCGGGGCATTCATCCTTTCCAAGATTCTTCTTCTTTCATTCAGATATCTGAGTTCAGATATCATCCAGACATAACCTGGGATAGGTTAAAATAACCCCTGCATCAGGAATTTGTCTTTTCAGATTGCTGGAAACAGGACAAACCAAAAGCAGCCGCTGCTGCTAAGTCTTTTGGAACTGGTCCATGCTACCTGTGGGTATCTTTTTAAAAATTCTACTCTGTATTTTCTCTATGCCCTTTGAAGTTCATATAAAATCAATATGTAGAAATCAGCTTTCTAACTATTGAGTTTCCACAAAACATTTCTGTTTGGAATTCAAGTCTCACAAAGCACCGATCCGTGCTTTTTATTAGTATGAGAATAAATGTATATGGAACTTTATTGTACTCATTGAATCGTGGGTAAAAGACCATGAAAAATCCACACAATGCAGGAACACTAGCCATGAGTCTCCTGGGAGGAAAGGGGGTGACTTGCTAAGAGTGCATAAAGACCAACAGGTGCTAAGATTTTGCTTTGACCCATTAAATTTTTATTGGCTTCATAGCTTTTCAGAGTCTCCTGCTGTCTGCTTTTTGCCACTGCATAAAAGCTGCAGGCTGGAAATGATCAAGGTTTCATGCATATGCTAAGTGGGTAAGCGGATTAAAATAAGAACAAACAAGATACTAGATAGTTCCAGGCTAGCTCTCACACTGCTGTTTGTTTAATGCAATTTATGGATCAGCATTCCTTCTTTGATAAGGGCAAACACCAAAGGAGCAGAGGAGAGATTCCCCTTTGTGGTGGGCCCTTGGAGGCTCAGGAGAGACTCCTGTTACAGCCTGTGTTCCATCCATCTCTAAGTCAGTGCCCTTGCACAGTAACAGTGGCATCCTGAGGAAGGGTGCTGCTGCTGCCTCCTGATGACGATGCAGACCTCCTGATGATGATGCAGATGTGGAAGCTGGAGCAATGTACTTGCAGATGCAAAGCAGTAAAGACAGACCAGGCCTCCCAGGCTGTGTTGTAGATCATAGCAAGGCTATACCAGGGAAAAGGTAGGATGAAGTGAATAGACATTAATCTAATATGGTGCAAATGTTTGAGGTATTTTTTAATGGCCTTTCTAGCTGGGCCACATGTTTCCATTATGGTAGCCAATGATTTGTCATAGAAACCTTGGCTCTTTACCTCCCTATGACATTGCAAAATGCAGCTGTTGGGGCTCTGGAAGCAGATGGAAGACTGATGGCCAAACACTTTCCAGGAGAACCTTCCGATTTCCAGATGCAAACTCTCACAGAATTTAAAAAAGCCATGGAAACTGCATTAGCACACTTCTTTTCAAGGACTGGGACCTGCTAAGTTTACACACAGGCCCAGAAGTAGAGTGAGGTCAAGTTAACTTGCAAAAGATTAATAAGTAATGTTTCTTTTCAGTAAATCTTTTCCACTTGTGGGAAGGAGTAGAGTGGGGGTGAAGTTTATATGACGATCTTTGTTCAGGTTTTTGATTTAGGACCTGGATTAACCTTAGAACCTTGTCTTTCCTAAAAGTTCATCAAGGCTGAAATTGAATTCACAAAATATAAAGCTGAGAACCAATGAAATAAAGGAATTTTAATAGTTTTAGAGAAGAAATAAGTACAGGTGGCAGAGCAAAGAACAGACCCATATGTTTGTATTTATAAATTTATTTTTAAATTGGCTGTAGGTAATGTTTCAAAAATTTTGTCTTGAGTTCAGAATTATTGCTGGGTCATAAAATGGTCAATAGTGCCTGATTATTGGGTTTTCAGTCCACTGAGAATTGTCTTTGCAATTAATTCTAGCTGGATGGTCTAAACCACTAGATATGTCCCATCTCTCACCATAGTGACAGAAGAAGAGACTCTATTCAGTTTGGACAGTTGTAAAAAAGAAAACAAAAGCAAAAGCGAAATCCCTAGTTTGCTAGAATTCTTACAGGAGCTTTGGTTATTCATCTATGTTGCCAGAGAGAGACTCTCTATGGACTGTGGCTTGCTTGAGTCAGATTCTAAACTGCTCCCTTGATGGGATGGGAGCCAAGCCCTAAAGTGGAGCTGAGCCATGAAAGGACTTGGTCCGCACTCCTGTTGTTTTGGGTACTGTTAATGTCACCACATCTCCCTAGCTTTGTGAATAAATTCACTCTTTATTTGAAAGGAAATAGTGTGGTTCGAAAAGTTTAATTTTTAAAATAATTTGCTTAACTTTATTTACTGTTTGATTCAGAAAAGAATTGGTGGGTTGTCTAATCAACCCTCACATTTAACTTTACCCTCCTGGTTGATGTAGACAAAGCCAGGCATTAACTCAAGTCTTTGCTCTGAAACAGGGAGTAATCAATGGCTGAGAAAGAAGACAGGGTTTCTTTTCAGAAATGTATCTACATATTTCAGGACAAATCTAATCTTTGAGAAGATCAAATCCTTGTATCTGGTCAGGTAGATAGACTTTGCAATCAGGACGCTGACATAATTGGTTATTCAGTGTTTGGAGAGCTTTATATTGCTGTGTAAAGAAGAAATAATGAGATGTTTCAGTTCTGCCTAATTCTAACTTATGTTTATATGAAGTACAACTCCTTGATAATCTCGGTGTATCACACCATTCACAAAAAGACCAGAGGCAACTTTGAAAATTAGAAATTTCTATGCAATTAGTTAAGCCCTTATTCGGCACTTCCATGTCTTCACAAATGTCTGTAAATTGACATGAATAGTTCATCTCTTGTCTACAGCATGTTTATAAACTTTGAAAGATCATGTCCAAATTTATATGCAAATTTTACATTTCAATTATATTTTCTTGGTATTTTGAAGCTAATTACAGATTATTCTGCATCGTTGATACATTACTTTGAAATCAAAGTTATTTGAAAAATTTAAGATTTTTAAAATATCTTCTCAAATGCAACTTTTTTTTATAAAGCCATGCTTTTTTTTTGTTTGTTTGTTTTTGTTTGTTTGTTTGTTTTTTTGTTTTTTCGAGACAGGGTTTCTCTGTGTAGCTTTGTGCCTTTCCTGGATCTCACTCTGTAGACCAGGCTGGCCTCGAACTCATAGAGATCCGCCTGCCTCTGCCTCCCGAGTGCTGGGATTAAAGGTGTACGCCACCACCGCCCAGCGCCATGCTTTTTTTTTTTTTTAAGCATGATCTCTAAGTTTTTTTTTACAGTTGATGTTATCTCAAATATTTTTCTTTACCTACCTATTTATGTGAGACTTAAATATATCCTATGTACATGTTTGGTTAACCTTTTCCAAATCAAAAAATACATGATCATCTCGGTTAAAATGATTAAACTTCCTCTCTAAAGTTTTTATTGTCATCAGGAAACATAGCAGGTCACGGTTATATTGTTGAATGATGCAAGCAGAAAACCACAATTTTATAAAAAAGATATGTGGAAATTTTCTGTGCTCTGAAAGGGCCACAACATTTTTTCTAAACCTCATCAGAATGTATACCAGTAGGAACTGTCTTTAAAAGTTCTATTTATTTTGTTGGCAGGACAAACTATAGGTCAAAAGCTATGTAGCTGGGTTGGTGTTCCAATACCTCTACTGAAAGTCTTGCCGGGTTACAGGAAATGGCCAGTTCAGGCTACGTATCCCCTATTGCTAGAAGTCTTAGCTAGGATCATCCTTGTAAATTCCTGGGAGTTTCTATTGCACCAGGTTTCTACCTCACCCTGAAATGTCCCTCCTTTCTCGTCAACTCTTCCAGTACTTTCCTCCCACCACAACCTGATCCCTCCTGTTCCCATCCCCACCCACCACCAGTCCAACCTCGAAATCTCTTCTATTTCCCCTTCCCATGAGATCCAAGAGTCCCTCTTGAGCTCTCGTTATTTAGCCTCTCTAGGTCTGTGGATTATGGCATTGTCATCTTTTACTTTGCAGTTAATATCCACTTATGAGTGAGGACATACCATGTTTATCTTTCTGAGTCTGGGTTACCTCACTCAGGATGATTTTTTTTCTAGTTCTATCCATTTGTTTTCAAATTTCCTCATGCCGTTGTTTTTAAGAGCTGAGTATACTCCATTGAATAAATGGAGCACATTTTCTTTATCCATTCTTCAGTTGAGGGGCATCAAGGTTGTTTCCAGGTTCTGGCTATTACGAATAAAGCTGCAATGAACATAGTTGAACATAGTTGTCCTTGTGATACGATTGAGCATCCTTTGGGTTTATGCCCAAGAGTGGTATCGCTGGGTTTGGAGGTAGATTGATTCCCAATTTTCTGAGAAACTGCCATATTGATTTGCAAAGTGGCTGTACAAGTTTGCACTGCCACCATCAATGGAGGAGTGTTCCCCTTGCTCCACATCTTCTACAGCATAAGTTGTCATTTATGTTTTTGATCTTAACCATTCTGACAGGTGTAAGAGAGAATCTCAGAGTCATTTTGATTTGCATTTCCCTGATGGCAAAGGATGATGAACATTTCTTTAAGTTTTTCTCTGTCATTTGAGATTGTTCTGTTGAGAATTCTCTGTTTAGGTCAGTACCCCATTTTTTAATTCCATTATTTGTTTTTTGATGTCTATTTTCTTGAGTTCTATATGTATTTTGGAAATTAGCCATGTCTGATTTTGGTGAAGACCTTTTCTTATTCTTTTTAAAAAAAATGCCAATGTAATGATGCCTAATGATATTCTGCTGTACTTATATTGGTGCCTAACATAATTGTCATCAGATAGGCTTCATCCAGCAACTGATGGAAACAGATGCAGAGACCCACAGCCAAACATTAGGTGGAGTTTGGGGAATCCTGTGGAAGACAGGGAGGCAGGATTTTAGGAGCCAGAGGGGTCAAGGACATCTCAAGAAATCCCACAGAATCAACTAACCTGTGCTCATAGGGACTCACAGAGACTGAACTGACAACCAAGGAGCCTGCACAGGAATGACCAGGTCCTCTGCATATATGTTACAGTTGTGTATCTTGGACTTTTTGTGGGACTCCTAACAGTGGTAGCAGGAGATTTCTCTGACTTCTGCTTTTGGGACCCTTTTCCTCATACTGGGTTGCCTTGTCCAGCCTTGATAGGAGGGGAGGTGCCTAGTCTTACTGCAACATGTTTGGTTGATATCCATGGGAGGCCTGCCCTCTTCTGGATTGAAATGGAGGAGTGGATGGGGGTGGGGACTCAGAGGAGAGGATGGAGGAGAAACTGCAGTTGGGATGTAAAAAAAAAAATCATAAAAATAAAAAACCATAAAAAATATACAAAGTGCCTGTAGGGTAAATAAATAAAAATATAAAATTAAAAAGAAAGTAAGAAAGAAAAGGCCCTGACATGACATTATGAGACAAGGTATTTCCAAAGATGCTGTTGAGTTCATTGTCTGCTGGCCATCTACTGCTGGGCATGCAGCCTACTCTTAAGAGTAGTTTGTTTCCCCAGTAAGACTCGCTTGGAGAAAAATAAATTTTCATTTGCAAGTGGTTATCAATTGGAGATAGCTTCTGGGTTGGAGAACAGGGCTTGTGTCCACTTCTCTTCTCAGCTTTAGGACCCCATCTGGTGCAGACACATATACATGCCCTGTGCATGCTACCTCAGTCTCTTTGAATTCATATGTGCATTGGCCCTAGAAGGCCTTAGTGTCCTTTATCTCCTCTGGATCTTACATTCTTTTCTGTCTCTTCTTCTTTAGGATTTTCTGATCCCTGAGGGGAGGGATTTGATGGAGACGTCCCTTTTAGGGCTGTGTGTTCCAAGGTCTCTCACACTCTGCATGAATTCTGGCTGGGGGTCTCTGCATTTGTTCCCATCTGCTGCAGGAGGAAGCTTTTCTGATGATGGCTGAGCAAGGCATTGATCTATGAATATAGTAGAATGTCATTAGAAGTTATTCCCCACCTACATTTCTTTAATAGAACAGTAGTATTTGGTTTCCCCCTAGGTCCTTGAGCTATCTAGTCTCAGGTTCTTCATCACACAGGCAGCATAGAGTATAGGTTCCATCTCATGGAGTGAGTATTAGGTAAAATCTGTTATTGGTTGGTTATTCCTACAAGCTTTGTGCCACCATTGCACTGCATATCTTGCAGGCAGGACACCACTGTAGATTGATGGGTTTGTAGCTGGATTGGTGTTTATGTGTCTCCTATGGCAGAGTACCTTCTGGAGCCAAGAATACTAACGAGAAGAGATGAAGGCTCTATGTAGGCACCAGCTCGACTTCTCCATGATCAATTAGTTGTGTAGGTATTGTGTTCAGTAGTAGGGCCATACTGCCAGTTTGTGGTGAGCAATCTATAGCTTTGGCAACAGCTGGGTTGTTAGGGGGTTCCCATGGGATCCATTTAGCCAACAAATAAATTAGACATCACCCATTTCTAGTACTGGAAGCTTCATTTGGTGGCAAGAGATGTCTAGTGGGTACTCTGTCTTCCCCATTATTTGGCAATTTCATTTAGATCACCTTCATATATGTATATATTTATATATTATATTTTATATTATATATATTATATTTATAAAGCTCTATTGTATTAGGTTTCCATACTACCCCATGAATGGCCCTTAATTTTAGCCATCTGTCCCTGTATTTATTCCTTCATTCCTCTCTTCCCTCCCCTTCCCACTTTATTCTCCCCTTCTAATACCCCTGCCCTGTCCATCTGTAATTATCTATTCTATTTCACTTTCCTAGGGAGATCTTCCCACCACTACCCTGAGTCCCTTACTCTGTACTTGAGCTCTGTGTTTCTATGGATTGTAGCTTGGTTATCATTGACTTAACAGATAATATTCACATATATATTTGTCTTTCTCGGTCTGGGTTACCTCATTCACAATTTTTTTCTAGTTCTATCCATTTCCTGTGAATTTCATAATTTCTCTTTCTTTCTTTCTTTCTCTCTTTCTCTCTTTCTCTCTTTCTCTCTTTCTCTCTTTCTCTCTCTCTTTCTCTCTTTCTCTCTTTCTCTCTCTTTCTTTCTTTCTTTCTTTCTTTCTTTCTTTCTTTCTTTCTTTCTTTCTTTCTTTCTTTCTTTCTTTCTTTCTTTCTTCTTCCTTCCTTCCTTCCTTCCTTCCTTCCTTCCTTCCTTCCTTCCTTCCTTCCTTCCTTCCTTCCTTCCCCCCCTCTTTCCAGTGGCTGAGTAATATTCCATTGTATAAATATATCACATTTTCTTGATCCATCTGTTGATGGATACCTGAGGTTGTTTCCCAGAAAATTATCCATTTCTTTTAGACTTTCCAGTTTAATGGAGTACAGGTTTTAAAAGTATGTTGTAGCTGAAGTTTTCCTGTGTCCACCTGGCTCCTGCAGCCACTCAGACCCAAGTAAACACACAGAGACTTATATTACTTATAAACTGTATGGCTGTGACAGGCTTCTTGCTATCTAGTTCTTATATCTTAAATTAACCCATTTCTGTTAATCTATAAGTTGCCAGATGGCCTGTGGCTTACTGGTACTTTTACATCTTGCTTCCTCTGTGTCTGGCTGGTGACTTCTGACTCAGCCTTCCTGTTCACAGAATTTTCTTCTCTACTTGTCCTGCCTAAACTTCCTGCCTGGCTATTGGCCAATTAGCATTTTATTTACTAACCAATCAGAGCCATACATTCACAGCATACAGAGCGATATCCATAGCAGTATGTCCTTATGATTCTCTGGATTTTCTTGTTGTCTGGATTTCTCATCTCTAATTTTGATAATTTGGATTCTCTTTCTGCCTTTTAGTTAATTTGAATAAAGGTTTATCAATCTCACTGTTTTTTCTCAAAGTACCAAGTGTTTGTTTCATTGATTTTTTGTATTCTTTTTATTTGTTTTTATTTTATTGATATCAGTCTTGAGTTTGATTGCTTCTTGTCATCTACTACTTTGGGGTGTGATTTCTTCTTTTTGTTCTAGAACCGTCCCACTCTGCCTTCTTAATGTAGACATTTAGTGCTGTGGGCACTTAGCACTTCTTTCTTAATTTATGTCTTGACCCATTTTTCATTCAGGAGAGAATTATCCAGTTTCTATGAGTTTATAAACTTTCTGTTGTTTCTATTGTTGTTGATATTCAGCTTTAATCCATGGTGGTCAGATAGGATGCTGGGTGTTATTTCAATTTTCTTTTAGCTGTTGAGACCTGCCTTGTGACTGAGTATGTGGTCAGTTTTGGAGAAAGTACCATGAAGTATTGAGAAGAAGGTATTTTTTTTTTTTGTGTATGTGTGTGTTTGGGTAAGATGTTCTGTAACTATCTGTTAGGTCCATTTGGTTTATGTCAGTTAGTTCCAGCATTTCTCTGTTTAATTTTTGTCTGGATGACCTGATTTTTGGTGACAGTGCAGTTTTGAAGCTACCTAATATCAGTGTATGAGTTATAGTGTTTCTTTTATGAACTTGGGTGCCCTTGTGTTTGGGATATAGATGTCAAGAATTGCAGTGTCCTCTTGGTGGCTTTTTCCTTTGATGGGTATGGAGTATCCTTTTCAATCTTTTCTGTTAGTTTTGGTTTGAAGTCTATTTTGTCAGATATTAAAATGACTATGCCACTTTTCTTCTTGAGTCCATTTGCTGGAATATCTTTTTCCATCTTTTCACCTTGAGGTGTTGTCTGTTAAGGTGTGTTTCTTGGATGCAGCAGAAGGATGGGTCCTGATTTCTCATCCATTCTGTTAATCTGTGTCTTTTTATTGGGGAATTGAGACTACTGATGTAGAGAGATATCAATGAGCAATGTTTGTGGATTCCTGCTGTTTTATTGTTGTACGGTGTGCGTGTGCATGTGTGTGTGTGTGTGTGTGTGTGTGTGTGTGTGTGTGTGTGTCCTCTTGGTTTGCTGATCTGGGATTATCTATTCTTTGTGTTTTCTTGGCTGTGGCTAACCTCTTCAGGTTGAAGTTTCCTTCTAGTGCTGTCTGTAGGGTTGGATTTGTGGACAGATACTGCTTAAATTTGGTTTTGTCATGGAATGTCATATTTTCTCCATCTATTGTGTTTGAGAGTTTTGCTGAGTATAGCAGTCTGGGCTGGCATCTGTGATTTCTCAAAATTTGTAGAAATCTTTCCAGGCCATTTTGGCATTTAGAGTCTCCATTAAGAAGTCAGATGTTATTCTAATAGGTCTGCCTTTATATGTTACTTGGTCTTGGTCTTTTTCCATTGCAGCATTTAATATTCTTTCTTTCTTTTGTACATTTTGTTTTCTGACTATTATGTGCTGAAGATAATTTCTTTTCTGATCCAGTCTACTTGGTGGTCTTTATGAGTCTTGTACCTTGATAGGCACCTCCTTCTTTACATTAGGGACATTTTATTCTATGATTTTGTTGAAAATATTTTCTGTGCTTTTGAGCTGGGTTTCTTCTCCTTCTTCTATTCCTATAACTCTTAGATTTGATCTTTTCATAGTATCCCAGATTTCTCGGATGTTTTGTGCCTAGAGTCCTTTAGATTTAACGTTTTCTTTGACTGAGGCGTTCATTTCTTCTGTCTTGTCTTCAATGCCTGAGATTTTTTTCCATCTCTCATATTTTTTTGGTGTGGCTTGCCTCTTAGATTCCTGTTTCAGTTCCTAAATTTTTCATTTCCAGATTTTCCTAAATTTGGGTTTTCTCTATTAATTCTATTTTGACTTTCAGATCTTGTTTTATTCATTCCCTTCCACTGTTTATATTTTGTAGATTTCTTTAATGGGTTTTTTAATTTCCTCTTTAAGGCACTCTATATTTATAAAGGCTATTATGCTCCAGCTATGTTGCATTTATCAGGGCCTAGGGTTGCTGGGCTGTAGTGGAGACATTTTGTCCTGGCTGTTATTGATTCTGCTTTCACACTGGATTCTAGGCATCAGGGTGTGTCAAAATTATAATGTTCGGTGCTGATATTTGGTCTTGTCTTTGTTGAGTAGGTGTTTTGTTCCTTGGCTTCTGTTGCCCTCTCTGGTTCTTAGGATAGTGTGGTGGCTGTGTGTTGCCTGGTAGAAATTACTTCTAGGATCTTGCCAGATGTGGCCACTGTGGGTTCTGGGTACAATGCGTTTCTAGGTATTGAGATCTGACACTTAGGGTTGGGGATGGGATAGAAGGGTGCAAATGGAGGGGGTCCACAGGAGGGAGGAAATCAGGGTGTTCCACCAATATCTTCTTAGTCCCCTGGGAATGGGGGCTGAGAGTGAGGAGAGACCACAGAAGTTGTTCTGCTACAGAGCTAGGGATGAGACTAGGGTATCGGATTTGACAGAGAGGAGTGAGAGGTGAAGATCTGCAGTTAGCCTACCTGTTTCCCCGGCCTTGTGAAATACATGTGATTTTTTTTTTTTTTTTGATGAAGGAATCGACTCTAACTCTCAGCAGTCATAGTTAAAGACAAGAATATTTTCTGTGGGAAACATCTGAGAATCTCAGAAAGTTTAGCTTAGAAAAATGGTTAAATTAATTGTGGATTGGCAATACTCAGTGAGAGTATATTGATTTTAAAATGATAAATTGATATTTAAAAGATTATTAATATTGATATTTAAAGTTATAATATGTTAGGTAAGAAAACCAAGCTGAAAATGATTATATGTGATATTTTGTATTAATAGTGACTGAAAGACTCACAACTTCTCATGCTTGTCAAAAATTATTGAGAAGCATTGAGGGGAACAGGGGAGGTTGATTTTGG
This sequence comes from Peromyscus attwateri, assembly GCA_902168425.1. Taxonomy (NCBI): domain Eukaryota; kingdom Metazoa; phylum Chordata; class Mammalia; order Rodentia; family Cricetidae; genus Peromyscus; species Peromyscus attwateri. The sequence goes on from CABHPP010144072.1 coordinate 16,892, forward strand.
ATTCCTCAGAGGCATGGGATTGAAGATGGGGAGATTGGTAATCTATCTGTCTGTCTGTCTATCTATCTATCTATCTATCTATCTATCTATCTATCTATATTTGTTTTTCGAGACAGGGTTTCTCTGTGTAGCTTTGCGCCTGGAACTCACTTGGTAGCCCAGGCTGGCCTCGAACTCACAGAGATCCGCCTGCCTCTGCCTCCTGAGTGGTGAGATTAAAGGCGTGCGCCCCCACTGCCCAGCTATATTTTTTTTTATACAGTTCTACGTTGTTAACCCATTGCAATGAATCTGCACTGTCTTTTGAAATAAGAGTGAGATAAATAAATAGAAAGGAGAGGCTGTACAAAAGACCCCAGGTGTAATTTTTATTTCATAAAATTAGTCTTCCAAGACCCCGGTTGGGTTTGAGTAATTAAAGTATGACAAAGTGAAGGCGGCAGAACCTCCAGGTGATCTCCCTGTTGGGGATGTTTAGTGTCACACAGGTGAAGCATTTGAGTGGCGGCCGAACAAAACACAATGGCCGCTGTCCTGTGGCATCACATCCCACAGAAAGAAGAACTTGCCGTCTCTGGTAGACTGTCTTATCTTTGTAGAAAAACTTGGCTCCCAGGAGTGTTTTCCATTTTATAAGATTTTTATTGGCTTTGATTTTTAGGTCCCCATGTAAGAGAAAACTGCTGACATCGACTAATTTACTCTGTGTCTCTGAAGTTTGGCATGAAAATGTCCTTCATGTAGGGTGTAACAGTCTTGTATAAGACGGGAGAACATTCAGGGATCTGGAGAAACATTTTGTTGGTAACATTGAAACATTTTTGAACTTCAATGTTTTGGTGCATCTTTAAATTTGTGGAAAATTAACGCTAATTTTATACAGAATTCTTTTTCATTCCATAGATTCTTACGTTTTATTTTTTTGTGGTATTAGGGGTTGAACCCAGGGCCTCATGAATACTAGATCAGTACTGTTCCACTGAGCTGTCTTCTCATTGCCCTTCAGATTCCTTAATGATTAACATTGGAATTTTCTCTTTTCTTTATATGTATATATGTATATATATACATACATATATGAAGGTATAAATTTTTGCTATGAAAACATTTATTTCACATTGGTAGCTTGAAATTTACTGTGGTCAGAGGATTGACATATCGAAAAAATCATATGCCATATTCTGGGGCTTTTAGATTTTTTTTCAGAGAGATCATTTGCTAATACTCCATCACCATTAGCCCTAAATATCTGTACCTCTAAGAATGAAAACATTTTCATAAATAACCCCCTGAAAGGGTAATATAAGCAATCCAGGTCACATGCAATCCAACACTTTATTTAAGCTAAGCTCAACAATATCTTTTATAGTCTCTTCTAGTCTTTGTCTTTCTGACCTTGATATTTTGGAGACACAGAGGACAATGCTGTCTGTGTAGGACGCTCTTTGACTGTTGTTTGCCAACATACGTCCGATATGCTTTGTCTGGCAGGAATATAATTGAAGGGGCATCATGTCCTTGGCAGCTTGTATTAGGAAACACAAGGTGTTTGTTCTAATATTGTTGATGTTATTAACTTTGATCATTTAGTTAAAGGGACATGTGCTAGGTTTCTTCATGGTAAGCTATGCTTCCATCTCTGATTAACCATTTAAAATCTGGGTGGGAATGACAGCATGTACCCATAATCCCAGCCACTGGGAGGTAGAGACAGGGATTGTAGACAAACTGGCTATTAGAGTAGCTGAGTTGGTGAACTCTGGGTTCAATGCCTTAGTAAATAAGGAGTGATGGAGGAAGGTTCCTAGCATGAACCTCTGGTTTTCAGACACATTCACACATGTGTGCCTACATATGTGACAGCACATACATCACAGACACATACACACACACCGCACACATACATATAAAAAGAAGCACAAAGAGATACCTCCCTGTCTCTTCTCCATGTGCCTGGAAGTTTTCATCTGGCAATCTGGTTCTGTCTATAAAATTCAGATACTCTTCTACCTTTCTGGAGAGAGGGGACTGTAGACGTATTAAAGAAAAAACACAAAGCCAAGGTGAAGAGAAAAACCCAAGAGGTCAGAGCTAAGAGCCTTACCCGCTTGCCGCTGGCTAGCCTCTTTCCCCAAAGCAACCTCTCCGAGAGAAAAAGGAGGTATTTCCTGTGTGTTCGTCTTTAAATAGAATTCTGTTCTGCCTTCTCATTGGTCGTAAGCCCAACCACCTGACTGCCTCGTCACTGCAGTTTGTACAGACCTCCAGACACACATTGGAGCCTGTGTCTCCAATACTAGCTATATCCTTGAACACACAGAGATCTATCTAGCTCTGCCTGCCGAGTTCTGGGATTAAAGGTGTGCGCCACCACGCCAGACTCTGGCTATGGCTTGCTAATAGCTCTGACCCCTAGGCAACTTTATTTATTAACATATAACATTTTGGTACAAAAGAAAATATCACCATATCTCCCCTTTTCTATTTTAATAAAAGAAAGAAAGAAAAACGCTTATAACTAACATAAGAAAAACTATATACAGAAGTACAATAACTATATACAATATATACAAGTAATAACTACCTAAACAATATCTAGTCTATTTATATGTAACAAATTCAGGGAATATAATTCTATTATCTATCCTATTGTATCTAATTCACTTTCTATCCTAATTAATCTTCAACTATAACTAAATAATCTTCAACTCCTTCAGAGACCCAAGAAGGAAATAACATTACCTAACAAAAATAAGAACAGGAAGTGCATGCAAGCAGCTTCCAAAAATTTGTGAGTTGACAGAAACAGCCAGCCTCCTGGACAGTCACCTGAGGTTTCTCCGCAGTGTTGGGGCATCATCTTCAGCCTATAGGCTTAGCATATCTGACAGACTCATTTGTGAAGTAGGATATACACAAGGTCAACAGTTCAACCTCACCTTGGGTGAGAGCAGTCCATGTACCAGAAACACCTGAATTCTACTAGTGTCATGTCATGATTCAGGATTTTAAATTCTGGAAATTGTTGATGTTTTTTTTTTTTTTTATTCAGCTATCCATCCTTCTTGACCATGTATGTGTGACTTCATCTCAGCATCCCGTTCTTCTCCACATCCCTCTATTAAATGTCAGTCTGCTATTGAGAGGCGTGAGCTTAGTTACTCTTCAATAATAACTGTTTCAGCTGGTGTTCCATTGTACATCAGAAGCCATTGGCCCATTGCCTGTTCAGCTGCCTTAGAAGGAAAGGGCACTGTACCTTTTCTGGATTGCAAAGGCCACTTCAGGGATGGTGCCATCTTGTCCTGGCCTCAGAAGATGCCTTTTGATAAAGCCATAACCACATTTACTTTGGCAAGAATCGGTAGTCCTTTGTTTCATTTCTGTCTGTCCATTTTGTCCTGTTGTCAGCAGTTGATTCGAGGATACTTTGTTGTCCAGTGGCCAACTTTTGCCACAATGAAAGTTAACTCCATATGCAGTTTCTTCAATGCCCATATTCACTCTGAAGTAGATTGGTATTGCCAGGAGCCGACATGTCTCATAGTCATAAAAAAAAGAAAAATTTTCTAAGTTATTAAAACATTTTAAATGCCATATTCTGTAGATCTCCGAAGGGTTTGAAGATGACCTGTCTATCCAAAATATATCTGCTCTATCTTGAAAACATATCTAATATGACTACAAGTTTTCTTATAATGTCTAACCACTAACTTTCATTTCTTTATATCCTAATAGTTGGTAACAATAACATTCAAGAATCAGCAGTTTGCATTATTTTGTTAAATGAACGGTAGAAGTACAATTAGGAATATACATATAGCATTTCCTAACAATATCAATTTCAATATTTATAATTTGTATACAACATAAAACAATCCAATCCAATGTAAAGTATTTAAAACTAGTAATTGTCTTTTCCTTTTTCTTTTTTCTTTTCTTTTCTCCCTTTTTTTTAATATATATATATATGAACAAGAACCGTAAATCTAATTTCCTTTGCTTAGCCCTTTTCCTGATCCTTGATAATCAGCTGTAACCAACCCCTCTAAACGATGAAAATTATCCCAGACCCAAAACCCATTAAAAGACCAAAAAAACCACCCGTCCCACACCACCTCTTTGGGAATGTGGGCGTCGTATTCTTGAAATTGCTTCCTGCTGGGTATGGGCGAAGGTATCTTTGTTCTGAAAAGAAAAATTTTAGGTTAATTGTCAAATTCTAGGAAAGGTAACTATATCCTTCATTATCCAGTCTGTGTATAATACCAAAGTTCAGGATTTATCTCAAGTCCTTATTCAAGTAGTCTTTGAGACTGGATCATCTCAGTCAGCCCTCTCAAAATACTCTTCTACCTTTCTGGAGAGAGGGGACAGTGAAATTGGACCGAGTGGCGCTAATGTTTACTAAGTGCTGTGAATATGATGAGGACTTGGCACAGTTGGATTGTTGTCCCATGAGAAATGCTCCGTTATTACTTCCCATTTTAGAGGTGAAGGTGAGGGATGGTCCTGAGATGGGAAAGGTTAAATAACTCACCCTAGCAGGTAACTGGCAATGTCAGAATTTAAACTAAGGATGTTGATCCCAGAGCCCATCACCTCTGAAATGTGATCTTACCTGATCCCTCCCCCAAATAAATCATCTTCCATTAGATTTATTTCACACTCTTGCCAGATGTAGAATAATATTCACACACACATTAGTGATCAGAGAATGAAGCCAGATTTAGATGTCTTTGGGCTCATTGGCCATATCCTGCCAGCCTTTCTGCTCCTCCTGACCAGCTTTGATATTTCTACTTGGTTTGTTGTCTGGATCCTGGTTCCTTAACCTTGCACCATTGCTCTGGAAGAGCTGTTGTTATGCATTATGTATGTTGAACAGTATCTCCGGATCCCATGCACTTCTCTCCAGTTATGACAAGCGAAAATGTCCACAGACATGTCCTGACCCAATACCCACTGGAGGCATCGCTTCCCCATGTTGAGACATCATCACTCTGAGTAATTGGTGTCTGTGCTTGCTGAGTTACTCAGCACCATTGGCAGCTGAGTGATTCTGCCCTGAGTGGTGCCTTTGTGACCTTAAGCAAGTCACAGCTATTCTGGGCCTAATTTCCTTTGCAGTTAAATGAACTCTGTTTTCTGAATCTAATACACATTCCCTAGCATGCTCCGAAATAAGAGAGCAATTCAAAAGTTTTAGCTCTCTCCTCCAGCTGTTTGGAAAACCTTGTGGGCACTGAACTAAAACAAAACTCACAAATGCATTGCCGGCAGAGCCAGGCAGGGAGCAGATATGGAATCGGTTTATGAAAGACATCAAACTGTAGAGAGATCCATAGCCAGCTGAAGCACAAGCCCTGATTAGAGCATCGTGAGTGGCGATTTAGAACGCATATGTGTCTGGGTCACATTCGGCCTATGGATGGTGGCTTAAGAGTTTTGAAATAAAATGATGTCTAAGATCTATTTCAGCTGCAGAATGCCTTCTTCCTGCTAGCTGAAATATTCCATGCTGCTTTCTCCTAGGAAAGGCTCCTCAATGTTTAGGCATCTAATGTGAAAAGGTCTAGAGAGTTAACACACTAATGATTCTAGCAACGATATTAAACCATGGAGTTAAATGTGTTTTGTTCTGACCAACCAAATAGCTCTTGTTATGGTCACAGGAGTCCTATGAGTATTTGCTTAGTACTTAAATGAAAATTATAGATACGGATACGTTTAGTTCTCACCTCTCATCAAAGAAACACCTTTTTGCAGCAGATGGAGACCGTTGTAGCGATCCGAAACCAGTCAAAATGCAGAGAACAATTGACTGTGGGTGCCCAGCTCCATTGATGCATCTACAGCACGACTCCTGGACCCAGGGCTCAGAAGAGAGTCCATAAAGCCTGTCAGAGCCAGCGGACCAGGAACTCTGCCGGGAGACTGTGCCTTCCAGATATGACAGTGAAGTCACACCCATGAAATACGAACAACAGGCTGCTCAACGAGACCTGAACAAGTACAACGGTTGACATCCCAGTGTAGAAGGGGGAAATCTCACAGGGCCCCACCCCTAGATGAAGAGCTACAAGCAATTTACAATTGCCAAAAAAGGAAGACTTAGTGTTTGCCAGGGATGAGCCCTTTGATTGGCTACCCGATACCCAATATCAAATACGAGCCTAAGAAATGTTTACTTGCAGGCAACACTGAATGAATTCAGCAGGTCATAGTTCTATATTTATTCATTTATATGTGGTTATGTGGTTTATATATATTCATTAATAGTAGTTAAAGAAGAGGACAATGTTATTTTGGAAGGGTTTTGGGAGGGGTAGGAGAGAAAAAAGGGAGGGAGAAATTATGTAATTATACTGTAATTAATTAAAAAAATCACTGTAAATAAAATTCCACTGTGCATGTCCATTTAGTTATCCCAGCAATGGAAATTTATTTCATCCTGGTCTTTTACCTCTTTATCTTTGTGGTTTGATGCTTGTAGCTAAATGCAAGGGAAATCACACTACAACTAAACAGCTTGTTTTAATCTTGTGAACACAGTTATTTATTTATTTATTTTTTGCCACCCTGCAGCAGGGCAACGTCCTGCTCACATCTGGTGAGAAGGGACAAGTGAATAGAAACAGTAACACTGTACCCAGGGCTTCACCAGAGAGTGACTCTTGAGTGTGTGAAGATGGGAACTCAGGAGTTAATTTCAGAAAGCACTTAAAATCTGAGATGGCAAATTTCTCTCTGAAAAAAAAAAAAAAAAAAAAAAAAAAAAGAACAATATCCCGAGGCAAGCAATTATCTGCTGAAATGAAAACAGAAAGACAAGCCACAGGATAACAGCAGAAACCTCAAAGAACAGAAAAATTTATCAGCGGTAATTTTAAAATATAGAAAATTAATCTCAAGCTCCTCTAAGATTTTTTTCTTTCAGTTTATTTCTCTCTTTGGTAAACATTCAGCCAGGCTGAGTTGTGGGCAATTTCACTAGTGATGCAGAAAACAAGGACCCCCATCTCTTGCTCCACAATTATCAGGGAAAATTGAGAGAGACACAGAATGGAAGCCCAGATGTGTTTACTCAGAGACACCCTGACTCTCTGTGACTGTCCTTTCTGAACTCTAAAGCCTTCCGAGGACAGGGGTAAGAATGCAAAGACTAATCGTATGTAATTGCCGTAAATACGAGCTGCACACCAGAGTAGCAGGAATAATTACCTCTGAAGACTTTATTGCTATCAACTTTGAACCCAAGAGAGGGTACCGACGAAGTCAGTTTTCCCTGTACAAGAACAATGCCTGGTGACCTGGGTTAAGAACTGCTAATGGTTGTGGGGTAAGGCCTGAGAAGGGGAAGAGGGCACTGTTTTGCGCAGAAATCCAGTGACCATCAGATGGCCCCTTAGAGATCCAAGATCATCTGTTAGAGATCCAAGATCATCTGTATCAGTCTCCGGTTAGCACAGACAAAGAAACCAAAGCTTCTAAGAGGGTAAATAACGGGGCCCATGTGTTCACCTTGATCTCCTGTTTCCTTGCTGGGGTACTCTGTGCTTCTCATGAGGACCAGTTGCCTCTTCAGATGAATGTGCAGTTAGAATTAAGAACCCAGTTATCTGATGATACCTATCTGGTATTCATGACGCTGAAACTCACAGGTGGCTCAGACCCTCCTGCTATCTGGACTAACTGACTGGATTATTATCTAGGACTGGAAGGAATGAACCCAGAGAGGCATCCTGAAGGATGCCAGTCTTTCTGTGTGATGTTGTATCTAAAATGAACTGTCATATACCAAATAACTAAGCAAGTTTTAAAATGTGAATGCTAATAGGCTCTTGCTCTGGTCCCTCCTTCCCTCCCCAGCATCTTAGTCTTTGTGATGATGATTGAAAGAATTCAGATGAGACAGGATGTGGTGTGGTAGGTAGGCAAGTCTGATATGAAACACTGTACATGATGTGTATGTGGGGGGGGGGCGGGGGGGGGGGGAGCAGTGGTCAGAGAGACAGACCAGTGTGCTCAGTCAGACTTTATACTATTTTTTCTTAAGTCTCTGAAACAGATGGCTTTCTTGAGGGATGTTTTTCTGTCTAAGTGATTGCCAGGTCTATTTGTATTAACTCTTTAAGGATGGGGCAATGATATATATATTACAGGAAGCTGCTTGCTAGATAATAATCCTACGTTCTGTTCTTCTTGGTAGTTCACCAAACTTCTATTTCTTGTTGGGTCCAGAGATTCATCTTAAATTCCTTCTTTGAACTAGTAATGAAAGATCTGCTGATTCAGTTCCTGGTTTTATAAGCTTCTGATTATGAGGGAGAGGTCTGTCCTCAGTGCCCTTTTAAACCTGCTTAACATCTGAGTAGCTGCCTGATGTAAACACATGCACCAGCATTAAACCCAAGCATCGTGTCTGGATGTCTGGCCGTTATGCGTGTACAAGTGTGACCTGATCATGCTTCACACACACGGGTCACTAGAACCTGTTCTGAGAAAACAGAATGTAAGTTCACTTTCTAAAATAAAAACCACTTTCAGTTGTGTTTTTCCCTCGGTTCTTGTTATTAAAAACAAATGACAGGCATTTGTTTAGTGTAAAGTGGTGTAAGAATGCCGCTGCCTGAAAATTCAAGAGATGAAGAATCTTTCTTAGCAGAGACTTTTCTATTTCAGTTTCAAAACACAGGCACCATTTGCCGGCATCTAGCAAGGAATGATGTAGGTGAGCAAATGTGAAACTCTCTTCATTAGTAATGGAGTTAGTTGCATAGATCTGATGTCTTATATCATATGTGGTTGTCGTTGATTCTGAGTTCTGTTCTAAAGAACAGAACTAATATGACAGATGGCCTCATGCTTTTGGTTATTTGCTAGAATGAAAAAAAAAAAAGCAAAACTAAAACCAGACAACCCAAGCAACAACAACAACAAAACCCCTGCAAAACACGTACATACAACCTAGTATTTAATTTGATCCTCACTGTCCAGTCCACTAACTTGAAAAGATTTTGTTGCCAGGGACTGACCTCTTTGCAGTTTTGAAGGTCTCTACATAAGGCAACACCAGCATGACTTCGGTGGCGTGGCTCACTGGGTTATTTTATATTTAGCACTGCAATTGGCTTTTCTTCTTTTCCCTTTTAAATTGTATGAAATTTGAGATGACTCAGGCTGCTGCCTCCTTTTGCAGCCTGGTTCCACTGAGATCAGAAATTCTTACTCAGAAGTGAAAATCTGTCTGTGTTTAGCTCATTATATTTGCTTACAGGGTCAGTCTCACCCACGGGGCAAGCTGGAAGCTGCTGATGGTATGATCTAGGAACAACAACAACCAAAAAGCTCCCTCAGCTAAAGTCAGCAAGAACACACTCTGCTGTGACTTGGTCATTTTAAAAACTACACCGTGGACTGGGAAGCTGGCTCTGTGGGTAAAGGGCTTGCTGTGCAAATGTGAGGACTTTAGTTCACATCCCACAACCCATGTTAAAACCAGAGATGGAGCATGAACATATGTAACCTCAGCCCTCCCATGGGAACATGGGAGGTGGGAATCAAGAGAGTCCAGGATGCTGTCAGTCAGGTCCTGCTGGAGGGGGAGGGATGGAGGCAGAGAGCACAGGGAGAGATGACTGCACTTGGAAATACAAAGAAATCTCTCTCTAATAAATTGGACAGGTAAGGAGTTTACCCTCTGACTTCTATATATGCTATGGCACATGCATGTACACATACACACACACACACACACACACACACACACACACACACACTGTCCAAAACATAACAACTCTGAAATTTAGTTTCCTTACCTTATAATGGAATTAAATTCTTAGTTTTAGAATCCTTAATTTTAGAATCATTTGTGTATAAAGTGAAACACGAGAACTATATGTACCATAGGTGATTAATAAACTCTAATGATTGAAGCTGTGCAACTACCATGACTGTTAATGTGGTCAGCCTTAGAAAGGTAGCACTCTGACTCAAAGTCTTCTGGAAGTATCTCTCATTAAGTCTCAGTGGTCTTTTGCCAATCCTTGTGAATTCATTCGTGCATTCTTTCAACTCTGGAACAGTATAAAGGACTCAGGTGTGAAGCTACCATCCAGAGGGCAGGGCAGTTCAATGCTTGCCACCATGGCAATACTTCATGGTGAAGAACAGGAAGTGGTAAGAAAGATAGAGTTCCCAGGAGTCCACAGAGGCAGCCTTTAACATGGGAAGGTCCGAGGGAGGTTGGAATCTACCTCTCACATGGGCTGAAATCGGGAAAAGTCCAGAGAACTTTCCTGGGATTGCAGAGAGCTGTGTGGAGGCAAAGTGGGAACTGTCTGGAGGAGGCAGAGTTCTGCACTGTCTCCTAAAGAGTTCCCTCAGTCTTTCAGGGAGCGGGAGACAGGTAAAACTGTGTCCTTGTCTTTACTGCAGAAAAGAATTTCAGAACGAGACAGCATGAAGCAGAGTTAGGATATATTAAAAGACATTTAAGAATAGATTTTAACTATGAGAGCTGTGCTGTGGTGGGTAGCTTGTCAGTGTGTCACAATCTAGAACTACCTGGGAAGAAAGTCTCACGGAGGAATTGTGAGATCAGGTTGGCCTGTGGGCACATCTGTGGGAGATTGTCTCAATTGTGCTGATTGATGTGGAAAGACTTCACAGCCACTGTGGGTGGTACCATCCCCTAGGTTTGAGTCCTCAATTGTGGAGACAGCAAACTGAGTATAAGGCTTACATGTATTCATTTTCTTGACTTTCCTGAAACTGCCAGCTAAAACCACTGTCCCCAAACCTGTCTTTGGCCAGGGTGTTTTTTTTTTTTTTTTTTTTTTTTGTTTGTTTGTTTGTCTTTTTAATCACAGTGACACAAATGAAACCAGGACAAGCATTAAGAGGAAGAGGTACCTGGGAAGGGAGGAAGCCATACCTAAGAGCATGAGTGCAGACTTCTCCAGGAAGAGTTGTGCTTAAGTGTCCCCAGGGTCACTGCTTATAGGATTTTGGAGACATTTGGAATTTAGCTGTTCAATGGACCTCTCCTCTCTACATTTTATATTTTAATAATTGATATTCAGGGTCACTGTGGAAGTGCCTTGGGTGGGACTATAATCAAATAAGTTAAGACCAGGATCCACAGGATCCATCCCTGGTGCATGAGCTGGCTTTCCAGAGCCCATTACCTATGGTGAGATGCCTTGCTCATCCTTGATGCAGCAGGGAGGGGCTTGGTCCTGCCTCGATTTGCTGACTCCCCATGGGAGGACTTACCATTTTGGAGGAGGGGATGAGGGGTGGGTTGGAGGGAGGCTAGGGGGAGCAGGAGGAGGGATGAGAGGGGGATCTGTGCTTGGTATGTAAAATGAATAATTTTTTTTTTTAATTAAAAAAAAGACCAGGATCTAGTAGGGTTGCAGGAGGGAGGATAGACATGTCCTTAAACTAGTGCGAGGCCTTGAGATCTACATGTTTTCTGCTGGGAATGGAGACAGACCTTAAACAAATGCTATTAATTATGCGAGAATTCTTGATTCTCAGCTGTAGAGACGCTTCAGCCAGGATGGAATAAGATTCTGTTTTCCTTCCTGTGCTCCCTAATTTCCCATCATTCCATCCTGCTTCAGGGAAGTCAACCACTAGTTCTAGGGACTGGGGTTGGTCAAGGATTTTGAGAATCAGTTGCTTCTTAAAGCCATGGCTTATGAGGCCACTGAAAGATTGTCTTGCAATGTGGAACAGCCTAAGTTCACTGAGGCAAGGGATGGCTGCTTGCTGGGCAGAGGAACCAGCCACCTGCTAAGGCAGACAGCACCACCTATGAACAGACCTTTCTGTCATTTCACAATGGTGACACCAGCTTTGTTCATGGGTTTGCTGTTACTCAGTGTCCAGCAATCAGATCCAGGGTTTTATATGATTTCCCCCATAGTCTCTAAACTAGAAACCATCCCACTGCCTCAGGTAAAATCAGCCACAATTTCCTTCTTTGTGAGCAGAAATTAAGGGTGTGCCTCTTTGTTTCCATTCATAGAGTTAAGGATTAATTAGAGTTTTTCAGGCCTTCAGACAATGGCCTGCTTGGGAAATGATGTAGCTTCATGCAGGAATTACACGCATAAGGCTGATTGCACTGGTGATCCCAGATACAAACCCATATTTATTATTGGTCAGAGAAAGAAAGCAAACAGAATACCCCAAATCATAACTAAGAACCAAAGGATCTCTGATGATAAGATGTTGCATATCTAGATCAATCAGGTTGACAAGAGCATATCTGTGGGAGAGTGTCTTGCTTGTATGAGTTGATATGCAATCAACATGATATATATGTACATATAAGCATACATATATGTATAATGTATTAAGTAAGATGTGCTATGTGAGCATGTGTTTATGTGTCTGTGTTGTGTATACACATATGTGTAGTAGAATTTCTTTTTAATTGTGAGCTCCTATGGGGAGATCCTATGTTGCCTTTGAGTACATAGCCTTGAGTATAGTGTTGGCATATAATCACCAAAGGATGAATATCTTTGGATTTAATTAAATATGTCTTACTTCAAGAGTAGTTAATGAGAGTGAACATACTGAATAGTGTGTGTGCCTGATACCATTTAAGTAATATATGTATAGATACATACATGTGAATCCACGTGTAAATGCATTTTAGTCACACAAAAAATTGCTTCACAGCTGGTGCTGTTACTATCATCTATTTCAGTCAAAAAATCTAAAGTACGGAGAGGTCATGTGATCTGATCAAGATAGCATGGTCACCCACAAAAGTGGGACTTTAGATTTTAACTGCTTCCATAACATGGTGATGGAGAATTTAATACTTGAGAAATACTGAATTGGTCTGAAGGGGACTCTTGCAGCAATCAAAGCCAGTCAATTTCTTAGACTCCGTATGAATAAGAATTAGCTCAGGGCTGTCTATTACTTTCCCTTGTGAAAACATGTAGATGTCAGATATGGTTCAATTTAAAATATAACCTATGGGTCAGGCACAAAATTCATTGTAGTGGCCCTGGGGTGGTGCTTCAAAAGTAGGTACTCAGCCTCCATAGTAGCTGAGACTTCAGTAGAAGCAGATAGTGGGGCTGCTGACAGAAGCCCCGTGGCTTGCAGGAGACGACTATGAGGACTCTGAGTGCTGGGAACTTTGCTAAGTGATCTGTGTCCTTTGTGTCATTTAATTGCCTGCCATAATATCAAGAAGTCAATGCATTTAACTCTTTTTAAATGAGGAAATCGAGACTCAGAGGAAACCAGATGAAATTAATTCACCGAGTTAGTAATATAGCTAGACTCAAATGTAGATCTTTGTTCTATCAGACTTTAGAGTTCAAGCATGCTCTGTCCCTGTCTCTGTCTCTCTCTGTTTCTCTGTCTCTCTCTGTTTCTCTGTCTCTCTGTCTCTGTCTCTCTGTCTCTCTCTCTGTCTCTCTCTCTCTCTCTCTCTCTCTCTCTCTCTCTCTCTCTCTCTCTCTCACACACACACACACACACACACACAGAGTTCTTTGTTCTACCTGACTTTAAAGCTCAAGTTTTCTCTTTCTATCTTTCCGTCTCTGTCTGCCTATGACTCTCTCTCTCTCTCTCTCTCTCTCTCTCTCTCTCTCTCTCTCTGTCTCATATACATACTAGAGTTGTGTGGTTGCAGTTCCATTTGGCACATTTTGATGGATTTTTGGAGGGATTGGTCAATATGAAGGAAGCTGAATGTGTGAAGAAGGCAGCAAAGTTTTTCATTGCAAGCAAGACCTTGGTAGACAGCATTCATCTAAGATTCTAAATTTACCTGAGCTGCCATTTTAAGGTGGACAAAGAGAATCTATCTCACATCAAAGAGACCACATGCTTGTTTTTTACTTATAGAACTGTTACAGCTTGGATAAAAAAGTGTCCTTGTGGTGGTTGCTCTTGTCACTTTGATATTATCTAGAGTCACGTAGGAGACCAACTTCTGGGTATGTGGATCAATTAGGAAGTTTCTAGATTAGGTTAACTGAGGTGGGACAATCCATGCTAAATGCAGGTGGCACCATTTCATGGGCTGGGGTCCTGGATTGAATTAAAAAGAAGGGAGCTAAACAAAAGTGTCCATCTCTCTGCTTCCTGACTACAGACACAATGGGACCTGCTGCCTCATGGTCCTGCCACCACGCCTTTCTTGCGCTGATGGATTATGCTTTCAAACTCTGAGCTAACATAGACTTTGTTCTTTTTAAAAAGGGTTTTTACTTAAAGTTTTTTTTTTCACACAATGTATTTTGATCATATTTTCCTCTCCCCCGACTTCTCCCAGACCCTTTGTGCCTCCCTATCCACCCTATTTTGTGTTCTTTCTCTCTCCCAAAATAAAAAAAAATTAAAAACTGAAATTAAATAAAACAAACATGAGGCCAGTAAGACAAAAATAAAAAATAAACAAAACAAACCCAGAACAAAACGGAAACAAAAGACCTTCAAAAAGTCACGGAGTTTGTTTTATGTTGGCCAACTACTCCAAGGAGTTGGAGAAAATTGATTTTTCTCTTTGCTAGCCAGTATCATTTATATATAGCAACTTGGCTAGTGGTGGGACCACCACGTTCACTTCCCTGTCCCAATGCTGGGACCATGTCTGGCTTGAAGCTGTGCAGGATTGTGTATGCTTTCATAGTCTTTGAGTTCATATGTCTATCAACCCTGTTGTGAGTAGAAGACAGTTTCATTGAAGTCATCCATCGCTTTTGGCTCTTACAGTCTTTAGGCCTCCTCTTTGATTAGATCCCTGAGCCTTGAGGGAAAGGTAAGCCATTCATTTCTTAGGTTGCTTTTGTCCTGTGTTGTGGTGATATATTGTGTACCCTAATAAACTTTGCCCGAAGATCAGAGAGACAAAGGAACAAGCCACAGCCACCACCTCTGATCTCACCAACTCCTCAGCCTGAAAGAGCCTCTAGTTCCTGTTTTCTCATGCCTTATATACCTTTCTCTACCCAGCCATCCCTTCCTGGGATTAAAGGCGTGTGTGCTTCCCAAGCAAAGGCATGAGATCTCAACTGCTGGGATTAAAGGCATGTGACTCCCAAGTATTGGGATTAAAGGCATGTGCCACCATTGCCTGGCTCTATTTCTCTCCTAGACTGAGTCAATCTCATGTAATCTAGGGTGGCTTTGAACTCACAGAGATCCAGATGGATCTCTGCCTACCGAGTGCTAAGATTAAAGGTGTGTGCCACCACTGCCTGGCCTCTATGTTTAATCTAGCGGCTTGTTCTGTTCTCTGATCTTCAGGCAAATTTTATTAGGGTACACAATATATCACCGCACTGTGTTTTAGTTCCAGCAATGAGAAAACTGATTAATGTGTCCTTCCCCCACAGGCTCATGTCACTTGTTCCTCAGCTGGGAGTGCTATTTTGGGAAGTTTTGGAATTGTTACTGTATGGGACCTACCTGGTGGAAGTAGATACCACTAGGGATGGAACTTGAGGGTCATACCCCCACTTTTTGTTTTCTGACTTTTTTTTTACTTTGTTCCATGTAAACAAGATGGTCACAGATGGAGTGGCCCAAGTTGCCATGCCTTCCCTGCCATGAAAGATGGTAGCTTCTAAACCATGGGTCAAAATTAGCCCCTTCTCACTCAAGTATTTGTCACAATGCTAAGAAAAGTGACTAATAGGAGAGGTAATTCTATCAGCAGTTCATTGTCTGAGCTTCAGCAACTTCATAGGGAGCAAACATCCTGCTTTTCCAAGGGGGTAACTCAGTAATTAATATAAGCACAGAGAAAGAGAATCTGGTGTAAGTTTGGAGAGTAATTGCTGAACGTGGATGCTGACATAATTCATTAAGGATCTGTTACTTTAAAAACTATGTAGAAACCTTCTTGATTGTTATATCTAGTCTTTATTTTTTCTGCCCTGGAGATTGAGCCCAGGGCTTCATGAATTTGAGGCAACCACTCTATTACCATGCCACAACTGTAACTCCTCTTGAATATCTTTGCAGAAATTGGAAAGAGGTCCAGGCCAGACTGTCCCACCCATCTTGACTCTATTAGCTTCTTTTTTTCATTGCTGTGACTAGATACCTGAACCGAAATCATGTACTAGATGAAGGGTGTACTTGGATTTTCCAGTTCAGAAGAATATGGTCCATCATCATAGTAGTAGGAACATAAGGTGACTAGCCACCTTGCAGAACCATTTGGCAAGCAGAGAGATGAATGATGGTGCTTAGCTTGTTTCCTTCCTTTTCTCTTCATTTATTCCATAGCCCTGTCCCAGTCCCATGGAGGTGGTGCCACCCACATTCAAGATGGTTCTTCTCTCCTCAGTTAATGCTTCTAGGGTATGCCTTCCTGGATATACCTAGTGTTATCCAAATCCAGTCAAGTTGACAGTCAAGACTAGCCACCCCACTGATTTAAGAATCTTTGTCTAGGCAATATGGGTTTGTGCACACTAAATTATGAGAGAAGACTGAAGAACAATTAAGAAATACCTGCCACCCTTTGCAATGGACAGCAGTACAAATGCCATCTGATACTTTTTTAGATATACATGCTATTAAATTCCAAGACCATTCATTTTGGTGTCAGCTTCTGGTCTTGGGGCTGAAAAAAATATGACTCTAACTCTTGGACTTAGATCAAAAAAATACTTCAGAGGTTTACATTGCATTAATGTGCATAACTCACTGAGCACTAGGTTGAATCCCAGAGTTTGAAAGGACTTGTATATTTATTTGATTATAATTCAAAAGCAAGAAAGGATTGACTTGCCATAATTTTCTCATTGTCACTTGTATTCTCAACTGCCTGGTACCTCTCTTTCCATATTCATAAAAATTTGGTAATGACTTCTCTACATATTCTATAGCATCCTCTTACTACTTAAAGTCAGGTGACTGGGCCAGTGAGATGGTTTGATGGGGAAAGGAGCTTGCCGTAAAGCCTGACAACCTGAGTTCAATCCCCAGGACTCCCATGGTAAAAGGAGATAACTGTTTCTCACAAGTTGTCATCTGACCTCCATATGTTGTGATGTGATATGTACACATATGTGCACACACAAATGCAATAAATAAATGAATATAAAATTTTCTTGAAAATTACAATGTAAAATCAGGTGACTGCCATAAAATGAATTAATCAAAATTAATATGTAAATATGACTCAATAATTAGAATGAAATATTTTGAATCATGAATTTAATTTTCTATTGCTCCTCATTTTCTTTGCCTTTGTTTTTCTACAATAGAGGAGGGTCTACCAAAATAATAGCTTTCTAAGTCTTGCAGTTTCACATCATAAAATATTACGACCAAACTATAGTGTTTATATGGTGTGATAAAGTACCATCTGGGTGTCATGCTTCTTTTCATCTAAATATTTAATTTGCTAGTCAATTTATGAGAAGCTAAAAACTGTGGGACACATTATCGTTCAGGTTACCTGTGTGGAATGTCATGATGGAGGAGGTGTCTACACAGAACCCACCTTCAGAGTGTTCGAATATTACTATCACAAACAATTACAGAGAAAAACAGTGCAGTGTCCGGAGAGGTGGTTCAGTGGTTAAGGGCAAGCATTACTCTTGCTGAAGACAGGCATTCAGTTCCTGGCACCCACATCAGGCAGCTCACAATTACCTGTACTCTAGTTCCAGGAGATGCTGTGTCCTCTCTGTCCTCCATAGGCACCTGAATGAACATGTATACATGTACACACACGCACACACACACACACACACACACACACACACACACGCAAGAGAGAGAGAGAGAGAGAGAGAGAGAAATAAAACAAATCTTTCAAAAATATATTTGCCAAAGTTTATATTTATGCTAATTGTAATCAGTGCATACAAAAACTTAAGCCTCCAAACTTCTCCCTTCTCCAAATGTGCTTAAAAATGTAAAATTCTATACTTTCTCTGGCTATCACTACATCATCTTTGCTACTAGGCTTTTGGAAAGAGAAGTAGAAGCCGAGGTATTTCTCCTGTCTCTTTTGCTCACCCATCAACAAATGAATTACAACCTGGCTTTCATCCCACTAATTCCCCTGCCAAGGTCATGCATGGACTTTGAGCCCCTAAAGCCAAATGACATGTTCTTGCACTTCTGATGCTCTTCAGGTTTTAACACTGTTGCTCTGCCTCTTCCCTTCCCAGTCTCCCTGGGTGTGTGGACTGCCCTCCCCTTGTCTGGATGCTTGATGGTAATCTCATTTATGGAGCTCAAGTTACTTGGCCTACCCTTTAAAATGTGATGATGCAGGAGCTGCTATTCTTGCCCTTCCCCCCTCATTCCCTTTACATTCTCACTCACCCTCACCCTTTCCCTCATCACCTCTGCTCTCCAGGACTCTAAAAAATTCACATTTTTTTTTATGCTTCACCTGAGAACTTTCTGTTAGGTTGCAGGCCTCTATAACTAGTTAGTCAGAGAAGTATCAAAACTTCACACCTTATTCATCCCTTCACTTACCACTGTCTTTTCTTTTCATTTTTTAAAAAATATTTTTATTTATTATGTATACAGTGTTCTGTGTGTATGCTTGCACACCAGAAGAGGGCACCAGATCTCAGTATAGATGGTTGTGAGCCACCATGTGGTTGCTGGGAATTGAACTCAGGACCTCTGGAAGAATAGCCAGTGCTCTTAACCTCTGAGCCATCTCTCGAGCCCCACCGTCTTTTCTATATTTAACAAAACCATAAATGTGTCAAGTGCAAACTCTGTCTTCTGTTCCTGATGTGGTACTTTTTTTTTTTTTTAACCCATCATCTATATGACGCTTGGAAGTGCCATCTCCCTAGTCAAAGAAGTTTAAAAACCTGGTGATTGACTTAATCCATCTATGTGGAATCCTGGCCTTGGTAGTTATTTGTACAGTTTCCTAGCTGTTTATAATCCACATCTGGGGCCGAGGTTCTGCCACAGACCAGCACCCCAGTTCCAGCAGGCGTAGCAATCACCCTGTGATCTTGTTAAACTGCAAATTCTGATTAGTTAGGTCTGTGTTGTTGCTCAAGCTCTGCAGTTTTGATAAGGTCCCATGTAAAGGCAGATGCTGTGGACTGTGAGTAGACTCTGAATATGGAAACTTCCAGTGGTACTGTGGTAATATTGCCAGCTTGCCTGCTTCTTTTACGTATTATGCGGTGGAACATCTGAAGCGTTCAAAAGCAGAACACAGGTTCTTTCCTCCATGCATTGAGACATCCTCCTTGCACATCAACTAGAGATGAACTGAGCATTGCTCTCTTATGTAGCGTGTGCTACATTTCCCCCCTCTTTTAAATATTTATTTTTCAATCTGTACCTTGGGAGTTTTGCACAGTGTGTTTTGATTACATTCACCCTTCCCTCAACTCTTTCCAGTAGCCACCCTTCTCCATGGCTCAGGAAAGAGTGTGGGTGCCAGAGGCAGTAGATGACTACGAGGAAACATCTGGACAGAGTAGGACAGTGGCACATAGGATCTCAGGGTGTTTGTGATAGCATACACAAGACCTGTACAGGCCCAAGCCAGACTACATTTCGGTGCGGGGAGGGAATTTGGGCACACAATTCCCCAGCCAGCTGTGGAGCTATTGACAAGTGTTATATGCTACTTTTGCATTAGAAATGTACAGGGGCCGGGCAG
>CABHPP010144072.1:36654-64774 GCA_902168425.1 Peromyscus attwateri
ACAGAGCGAGATCCAGGACAGCCATCAAAAACTACACAGAGAAACCAAAGCAAAAACGAAACCCTATAACAAAAAAAAAAAAAAAAACAAAACCAAAAAAAAAAAAAAAAAAGGAAAAAAGAAATGCATGGAGACTTTGGATATGGGATCGTAAGCACTGCTGGAAGTACTAAGTCACTGTTTATAGACTGACACTTTATTCTGTCTTTGTGTTCATCTCAACCTCAACTCACCCTGTTTACTGTCAATTCCCAACTCCATCTCTGCATATCGTCAACTCGCAGGGCTCTATATTCTTATGCATGCTGTCCCTCCTATCTGGAACACAGTTCTTCACCCCCTGTTCAGATTGTAGATCACCCTATTTCTTCTTATTCGTGGTCCCATAATGCCCTTTATTACATCTGTCAAGCACTCCTACAGTGTGTAGCATTGTGAATTTTCAGTCCACCTGTGTATATGCTTCAACAAAGGCACTTAAGTGTCAATACTTAATGTAGTGTCTGGCACATCTAGAAAATCAATAACTTCCTGTGCAATGAGTTATAGTCATTGTTGAAATTTAAGGTTGATAAATTAATTTGCATATCTATCAATCTCTGGTATTTGATGCATTATTAGATATATTTTTTTTCTGGCCACAATCTGGTCAGATTAGGTAGCAAACTTGGAGTCAATAAGGATTACATCTGAATAAGGAAATGTAATTTCTGTCATAGTTTATCACTTGATGGTTCCTAGATCATGAACTTAATCTTCCTTATTGATTTCAGTTCTCAAATGGAGTTTTACTGGTGAAGAGTCTATTGAAGAAATATCACAGGAGCTTTGAGGTTTCCAAAGACAAGAGGCTTTAAAAAGACCATGAGCTGTCTTTTAAAACCATTATTTTTTCTTTTAATTAATTTTTTTCATTTAATTTACATACTGACTACAGTTTCCCCTCCCCCTCTCTTCCTGTTCCCTTCTACCCATCCCCCATCCACTCCTCCTCCATTTCCATTCAGAAAGGGGTAGGGCTCCCATGGAAGTCAATACAGCACATTAAGTTGAGGACCAAGCTGCTCCCCCTGTATCAAGGTTAGGCAAGGCAACCCAGCTTGGGGATTAGGTTCCCAAAAGCCACGTTTAAGGCCATACCACCCTGAACTTACCTGATCTCGTCTGATCTTTTTTCTTTCCTAATCAATGTCCACATAATAAGAAATGGTTCACTCATGATTGTCAACGGATCCTCCACTTCTGCCTCTCTGAGTGATGGTCTGGCATTTGACATGCTGCTGCCTGGCGTTGAACTTGACCGGAGAGCCCCATCTCATTTCGCACACTGCGGGCCACCATTAGTCCTAAGAATTAAGTGTTGCTAAGTATTCATCTTTCTCAGATGCTGCCATGTACTTGAGAGATTTAGAGAGAATTTAAGGCATTTGGAAAGCTGCAACCCTTGAGATTGATCGGATAAGGTGCTGTACAAAGATGGTCTTTACTGAAACCATGCACAGGCAGACAGTTTTCAGAATAGTTTCTTGTGGGAACAGCTCACGGTCAAATTTTTCACCTGCTATCACTTCTTATTGAGACTTCTCCAAGAACAATATACAGACATTTAACTTTTGCTCACGTCCCCCACATCCCCATACTTACCATCACTTAATATCAAGATCAATACCTTCAGACTAAAGGGACTGCCAGTTGCCAAAAGCCCAAGGCAAAGGAAATAGCCACTGAGGGTTGTGCTTCATTTGTCTGGGTGAAATTTAATTGGCTTGAACCAAACCAAAATGCACCTGATTTTTTTGTTGTTGTTGTTCATTGAAAAATGGGACCATTTAATTGTCGGCTTTTCAACTTCACAAGATAATGCAATTCCAAAGATTGAAAATTTTCATTTAAATGCCACCACCGAGATTTGTAAGTATTAAGAAAGTGAGCAGTACTTTGTCAGTTCACAGGCTTCAAAATGCATTGTATCCTGGATAGAAAATGCTACTGTACACCGAGCCAATTCTCTCTAAGAAAATGGCTCTGGAAAGGCCTTCTTCTCTGTTATAAGCATAAACTCCTCATGATTTCAGTACTTGGATATGTTTGTTCAAAACTCTGTTTGAGCTCAAGAACAATGTCTGGGAAAAATCAGACATCCAATAATGGGTTGATGAATGTCAAGTGCAAGAGTATGTCTTGGCTCCAGACTCCAGGACACTGTGGAAGTAGCACTTGCTTATTGACTTGAAGAGGTTCAACAGAGATCACCTCAAGCCTGTTCACTGACTTACAATAATAAGGCAGAAGGGACTCCTGTATTAGTTAGGGTCCTCAACAGCAGCCGAAACAAGAGCGTGGGTATACATTACAAAGGGGATTTAGTACATTGGCTTACATTATAGATTGGACAATCCAACAATGCCTGTCTGAATACTTGGAGAGACTGAGGATCTGGTGGCTGCTCAGTCTCTGAGGCTAGATGCCTTAGCAGTTACAGCTCAGTACTGAAGACATGGGAGGTTCCTGGAGAATTCCCTGTTCTTTTTCCGTCCACAATGGAAGGCCCAGTAAGCTGAGTTCTTTCAGCGAAGGATGCAATAGTGCAGTAGAGCAGATGTGCTTATCAGCAAGGGGCAAAGGTGAGCAGGCAAAAAGCAACAGGTTTGGGCCACAACCAGAAGGTACCTCTTTCTCAGAACTCCCCCACCTCACCTCCCATGTGTGTCTTGCTCCATGACTCAGTCCTTCTAGACCCTAGACTCTAGGAAATGCCCTTACAGATGTAACTGGAGATGTGCCACTCAGTTGATTCCAGATCTAGTCAAGTTGACCATCAAGATTAACCACCACAGCTCCACTTTTTCTTCCCTGGGAAATAGAATGTTATTTATAAAACCCTCTTTTTTCAACTCTTTACAACAGTACCATTGGTGCTCCATATGCATGGCTCTCCCCCAGACCCTCAGCAAAAAGTCCTCTTGGCATTTGCCTGTAAAACTCAACATGACCTGCACCACTTTATATATTTTTTTCCTCCATGGTCCAACTAAACAAGTCTTTCCTTGACTATAAAGTTCACAATTCTCTAGAAGTTCCATTTGGTTCTTATAAAAATAGTTTCTATTTCCTCTCTCACTCTGTTCCTGTTTTTTTGTCTTGTTTTAAAAATCTGTGAACATATTCCTAACAGCTGTTCTAACACCCTTGCCTGACAATTCCATTATCTTTATTATTTTTGAGTCTGTTTCTACTAGCTGATTTTTCTCCTGGTTCTGGGTCAGATTTTTTTTCTAGCATCTTTGCAGTTTTTGGAGTGGAAGCTACACACTGTAGATTTGACACTGTTGAGTATGTGGCTTTTCTTGTCTTCCTTTAAGGACTTTTTAGCATTTTTTTTGGGGGGGGGGCTGCAAGATATTCATGGTCCTATCTGATTATTCTCAATTCATTTCAAGCTTTACTAACACAAGTCTAGAATCACCTTTTTAATGGATGATGGCTTAGTCTAGTACCAAGATGGACGGAAAGTCAGAATGTTCTTTCAGCCTGCCACATTCCTTTTTATACTTCTGGATTTGGCACATTCTGATCTAGGTTTGTTTTCTTCTGGTCTATGCCTCCATCTCATTTTAAACTTTATCCTTTTAAGTGAAGTGTGTGGGGCTAGGGAGATGGCTCTGCGGTTATAGCACTTGCTGCTCTTCCAGGCAATGCTAGTTCAATTCTCACACCCATGTTGGACAGCTCGTAACTGCTTATACCTTCAGGGAGTCTGACTCCCTCTTCTGGTCTCCTTGGGGACCCATGTATACGTGGCACATGCACATATACATAAATAAAAATAAATCATTAAAATGAGATCAGGTATCTGATTGACTATTTAACAGCTGCTATTTTATTCTAGAATGTAAGGTTTGTGATAACAGGAAGATTAACAATGATAGTTGTTTCACATCTAACAGGAGACATATTCCAGGACTTGTGCAGAGATCTTTTTCCTAACGAGGTTGTTCAGTGGGTAGAGGACTCAGCCAGGCACATCTAGGCTGGAGGGATCACAATCGTTCAGTCTCTCTGGTAATGATTTCTTCTCTTCTCCTATGTTCCCTTCTGAGATCTCTGCTTTTGCCGATTCTGCTGAAGAAGCAATGACTCATCTGATCCCAGCCCCTAGACTGTGACCAAACAGAATGGGGATGGACAGACAACCCGAGGGAATCCAGCTATATATTTCTGGCTATAGAAATACAAGCTAGGTTGGCGTTTTCTTCCCTAAAGCAAAACTATCCTTGTACTTCTGCTAAAGACACTGGGCAACAGGCCCAACAGAATTCTGGGCTGTCTGATAAAACATGACACCCAGAGTGTTATGTTCAGACAGATGAGTTGTATATGGCAACAATGTTCAGAAAGGGCTCATGGCTAGGTGTAGTAGATGTAGGTGAGCCAAATCGACGAGCAAGAAAAAAAAAATCTGTAAAATGTCCATGTATGTTCTGATTATTGGGTAGCTCATGCTATAAGTGACCATGTCCAGTAAAGGGTTCCTGGGAAGACTTTGGCACAGGACAATAGTAGCTAGTTCTCCACGGCTGCAACAACAAATTGCTGCAAGCTTGGTGGCTTGAAACACATAGACATTTGTTCTATCAGTCATGGTTATGGAGGTCAGGACTCTGTGGCCAAGGGCCTACAGGGCCAGTTACTTCTGGAGACTTTGTTCCATACCTGCTTCTTAGCTTCTGGTGGTGGATGGCATAATCATGCACCAGCAGCTCACATCCATGTCAGCATGGCCTTTTCTTCCTTTTCCCCTCTCCCTGCTTTTCAGTCTTCCTCTCACTTTTCTTATAAGGACTCTTGCCATTGGATGAAGGCTTACTCTCAATCCATCACAACCTTACTTTTAGACTCTAAATTAGGTCTAGAAGATGCTAAGCTCAAATAAGTTCACCTTTACAGTATGGGGTGACTAAGACATGGACACAGAACATTTGGCTTGTATTCCACCCATTGCATGGGGTTAGAAGAATAAAGATTTCACATGAGGTATGTGTTGTCATCTGTTTTCTATTATCTACAGTGGCTGCTCCTTAAGCAGTGGCTATCCTGGTCAGAGATTGCAACTCCACTGCCAACTAGTAAGGGAAACGTTATCTAAATCTAAAGAACTCATGGTTCAACAGTTTAGGTGGAATTCTGCTTGCTCAGAGAGGCTGAATAGCAAGTAGCTAAACTTCTCTCTTTGCGGTCCTCTTCTAAGAAACCCAGCGTCTCTTAGCCCCCACTTAAAAATCCTTGCTACATGTGGTTCCTCCTTATCACTTCCTGTCACCTACTTGCTGACTCAGCCTCCCCACCTCGAAGGTTAATTTTATTTAATCAAACACATCTTTGAATTGTTAACAAAAGCAGTTGGAAAAAAATGCAACACATTTAAAAGTAATATTCACCAACAGGTATGAAGTCACACGTCTGTGAAAAGAAAAGGAGTCTAATTTCAGGAACTCAAGTTCAAGGTCAAAACCGGTCTCAGAGAAAATGGAGTAGAATCTTAGTGAGTGGTCTAGGGAGGCCCTTTAGTGTTCTAACAGGTTCTCAAGTAGCCCTGGACATGGATGAAGCCGTCTACTGTAACAACAGGGGTGATGTGGGCACCAAAATGACAAAGATTTTAAAGCAGGACTCAGGCAGAGATAGACTCTGTAGACTGAAACAGAATCTTTATAGGAGCAAACTGTTTAACCTTTTGCTTTTAGTTAGCAGTTTACAAAGCTTGCAGCCGGCTCTTTCCTTGGCCTCATTTGTCTCCCGTAGATAACTTCTCCCATGAGAATGTGAATTTGCCTTCTTCCTTTCCTTAAGGAAAACGAACATAGCAAAATATATACAGCAAAATGCATGTAGCAAAAAACGTAGGTACCACTCCCGAGTCAGTCTCATCTGGGTCATGGAAAAAAAAAAGAGTCAATAGTTTTATTAAACTTCAGTAGTTTTCACTGGTTTCTCTTTTTTCAAATCATTTCATTAATATTTGAATTATTTAAAAAAGCAAAACTTCAACATACCGTGAAAGTCTGTTTCACAAATACCATCATTTTTCCCTCTCTTTATTTTTTTTTTTTAACAGAGAACTTTCCTGAACACAGAACTCCTTATATCCGTTTTTAGATTTCTTAAGCAATGGTGTTCTGCTTTTAAAGATATTAAAATGTGTTCTAGCACATTCAGAAATGTATGTCTTGTCATTCCAAATCTGGTCTTTTTTTCCCTCCTCCTTACTGTTTCTTAAAAATGAGGGTAAAACATTGATGAACAGTTTCTTTTGTGTGTGTGTGTGTGAATGAATAGCACAACTTGGAACAGACAGGCGGTTAGCCTCTGAATCAAGGGCTGAGGGCTCAGAGGCTTAGCTCAAAGTTGCAAAAATTACTTCTTCGGAACACAATGACCTTTCTGTGCCCTTGTGTATTCAAATGTAGCACACTTGGGCATAACAAGTATGTTTGAGTGACAGGTGAGCTCTCTGTCCTTCAAGAGCAGAGGACTCTCTATGGCTTTAAGGAATGCCCTCCTTGGTTTGATGACCCTAGGCTTGCAGCGTCTGTGTGTTTGGAGCCCAGTTCCAGGTGGGGTTTGGCCAGGTTCCCACTGCCTTGCAAAATGACCAGCCATCCCTTGACAGGGCTTCAAGGGCCAGCTCTCTCTTGACTCCCTGGAGACTAACTACTCTAATAAGTGCCATATCTGATTGGTTCGTTGGTGTCGCCTCAAGTCAAAAAGACAGAGGCTTTGAAACCTGGCAGATAATCAAAGGGTCACCTCTTCATCCCTGGTATGTTGATAAGAAGAGAACCGAAGAAATGGGCACTTCAGAGAGTCTGCTGCCTAGGACGCATGTCCTTTTGATATTCTCACTCATGAGAGACTTGTGAAGGCTTCTGGGAAATACACTTAATCTATTCCAAAGGTCATTGCAGCAAAGCTTTCTGCTCCACTGCTCCATGCTTGGCCAGACTTTAAAACTTCAGTCTTTGTACTCTTTTTTTTTTTTTTTGACATCAACTATAACAGTGGTGAATGAAAATTGCGTGTTCAAGGCTGTAGATGAAACAGAGAAGACCCTTTTCTCTGCATGCATTAGCTCATATGGAAATAGAGCGCCCACGTTTTCTGAATCGAAAATGAGTCCTGCTGTGTGACAGATACGAGTCAGTTCATGGAAGAGACTATTTGGTTACTTAGGTTATTGATAACCTAGGGCGTGTGTTTTCTGTGCATACAAAGACTTGACTTAATTTGTTTAGTGGAGCAACCATGAGCCTCTGCATGTGTGAGCTTGTTGCATAGGCAGAGTGTTGCTGGGCATTAGGGCTCGATTTCCTCCTCATCAGCCTCTACATCAATGTTAGTGGTGTACAATACAAGGCTGCTCTCAGTGGTATCACATTTCCTTAGCTAACAGTTAATAATGGGGAAGCACAAAGCCTGTTTGCTAATCAAATGTAATGAGCAGGTTAATGAAAAATGCATTCCAAGTTCACCTAAGTAATGATCTTGCCTCTATCTCTCAAGTCACCAGAGATGGCCTGGCAAGCATGTGACTTGGGGTATTTAGGGATATGAATTTAGTTAATTTAGTTCATTTCCCTAGGATTTGCTTCCCAGGGAAACTATACAAACAATGATTATCATTTCAAGCACAGGTTGGGTTTTTCAAAATTTGAATGTTATTACAAGGGTGAAAACACACTTAGGGAGATAAAGAACTGCTGAATAGAGTTTTCATTTTATGAATAGATATTTCATTTCATGAGGAGACTAATAAAAACACTCCGAGGTTATGTGTTTCATTGTTGGGCCAAAATAACCATATCTGTCTTGCTTTTAGTATCAGGAAAAATAACTTGGTAATTATACTAATGTATGTGGATCGCTTTTTGAAAATGATTGCATTCAGTCCTGTGTTAGTGGGATTCAGAATAACATCCCCAAGTGGAGCAACCATGGGCTTGCTTTTGGGCACTAAAGCTAAGTCTGACAGGCTAAGAGATTTCTTCATGGACACACATCTGAGTTGTAGGACAAAGATTTGAAGTTGAACATCTTGAATATATTTTCTGAGCCACTCTGGCCCTTAGGCAACATTTCTTAACCTTCATAAAGACTGCAAATGGTTGTAGACTTTGCATAGAAGGTTTTTGTGATTCATGTTATGGCATGAACAGCACACTGTTTTCCATGATAAAAGTGCTTTGCCTACAGAAAGATTAAGAAATATTAAAATGAATTTAAGTTTTTAAGTTTTGCTGGAAGACATTATTTCAATCATGTGCTCAAAATATAAGGTAGAGCAGTATGAAGGGTGCAGATGTTATGTTAAGTTGGTTTGTAGACCTTGGGAAAAGTATAGGAAACATGCTACCAGGAGCTACTCCAGATGTGTGTCAGTCGAACAGAGTTAAGACTTCTCCACAGTCATGGTCAAGAGAAACATGAAACACAAACATTCGTAAGACACTTATTTTTCTTCAATGTAAGATATGTCTCAAGCCAAACCATTTTATGAAAAGTTTTGGCTCCTGAACAATCTAAGTGTGGTGGTTAAACTTGTTTTCAGTCAGAAGTTGAAGTAAATGTCAAAGGATTTACTAATTAATTGCTTTTCTCTTCAGGGACAACAAACATACTTATATTACCCCAACAGATTCACTGGAAATGTAAAAGACCCTGGGATTCATCAACACTTGCTCTGATTTTGTCAGAAAAATTTAAACACAAATTTCCTCTGTCCTGGAATTTATCTGTATGTTTGTTGAATATTCCTACTCAATATTTTCGGTGTTGACAGGCATGTAGTAATTGTACATACTTACAGGGTACAGTATGATATGCCAATCCATGTATACAGCTTGTATGGACTAAGTCAGGGCAATGAACACTTCCATTTTCTTACCATTTGTGTATATTTGGAGTCCACGAGTTCTTTTCTTCTAGTAATCTAAAGTATATAATAGGTTGTTATATGCTGTAGTCACCCTAAGATGCTCTGGCATGCACACTGCTTATTTCTCCTAGCTCACTGTATTTTGGTATCCATTACCCAGCATTCCCTTGTCTCCACTCTTCTACTTTTTCCAGATGGTGGAAACCACTAGCCACCGTTCAAACAGATTCTCTTTCCCACCTTCCTCAGCTGTCACAGAGGGAAATGTTTATCTTTATGTATCTGACTTACTCCACGGACACAGTATCTCTTAGAAGCATTTGGTGGCAAGTGACAGGATCGTCCACCCTGTGTACTGTCTCTCCGTGCCGTTGAATTTCCCCCTTCAGTGTAGATCTCAGTTTGCTGTAATTCCATTACCCAACTTTCGGTTCTGTTGCCTGTGTTTTGGGGTTTTACTCCCTAATGACTGTTACAAGGTCTTGAAGTATTTCCTTTGTGTTTTCTTCTGGCAGTGTCATAGGTTTTTTTTTTTTTTTTTTGTAGCTTATGAGAGACAGAGGTCAGTTTTGAGTTTTGAGGCATGGATGTCATTTCTCCAGCACCCTTTCTAAAGACACTGCTCTTTCTCCAGTGTACATCCGTGGCCCTTGTTCTCTGTGTCTTCCCCCCAGTCTCTCTCTGTGACTGCTGTGGGAATATCTCTTGTGACCTGTTAGGGGTAAAATGTGCTGTGGACCAGGTGCCATAACTGATAATGAACTTGAGCTGCGCTTTCTCGTCAGGCGGAGGCAACTGCAGCCCCTCTCCTCTTGGATATCCAGAGTTGACATTTACATTCTTCCCTGATAGTGCTTCGAAACATTTTCCTTTCCAGATGGATTTTTAAAAGCCGGCGTTGACAGCCCTGAGAGGTGACATTTGGGCATCACAGGCTTAAGTTGTGGAGAGATGGCTTCAGCAACACAATTGCTTCACATTTGAAAAGAACGCCAGTGGTCCTGGCGGCACACTCTTTCTTAGTTCTGATGTGAGCATTGCTGTCCAGCCCTGTTATGGTAACTGTAGGGAAGCCCCCATTCCTTGTAGAAAATAACTTGATTGGCAGGTCCATATTATTATTATTATTTTGAGAAGGAAACAATGACTGCTGGCATTGTGACAATGACAGCTGGCATGATATTTGATGACGTAATGGGACAAGATTTAAAAGATGATCTACCAAGACTGTCTTGCAAAATTCACAACATGTGTTTATCATATGTTCTAATACTCAGAGACACATATTTATCTATCTCCTCTGTAGTATTAATAATAATGATAAATGCTAATACCACCAAAATCTTACTACATACTAAATACAAACACGTTTGATCTATACAATAATACTAAGCAATAGCATTATTATTACCATTTACACTTGGCAATTATAGATGTTGAAATACTAGGGAGCTAAGAATTCATCAAATTCACATAGCTAGTAACTATCCAAGTTAGGATTTGAACCAAAGAAGGGTTTAATGGAAAGAATGTGCTCTTAGCTAGCAAGCTTTACTGCCTCTAAGAACTAAATATTGGCTATGCAAACATATTGTTAGTTTTTTTTCTAGACTTTTATTTTTTAATTATGGGTATACATGTGCATCTGTGTTGGTGTATGTGTACATAAGTGCAGTGGATTGCAGGGGTCAGTAGAGACTGTTGGATTCCCTGGAGCTAGAGTTATAGGTGGTGGTGAACTTCTTGACCTAAGTGTTTGGAACTTAATTCTGGTTCTTTCTTCAGCCCCTGTTCTTTCTTAAAATTATATTGTTTTATTTGTAACAATTGCACCAAAGTCCAACTTGGTGAATCAATGAGTTTTGATTGGGGATATTAAATAAATGAATGCATTCTTTTAAATCCAGTGAAAAATAATTTGCCTGATATTGTTTGCATAACACTCGCAGTGGTCCAAAAAAAAAAATCTCTCTCCTATCAATTAGGAATTTGGGATTAGAAATCCTTTTATATTGACTACCATCTAATCACAAAACCTACAGCCAGCAGACCAAGAACTTCTTACCCAAGATAGGCCAGTTGGGTTGCTGTCCCCTGTTCTCTATTTCTCTAACGTCCTCTAAAATTTCACAAAGAAGGAAAGCAGGGCTCAATGACCTATAGGCAACGACCACATAAGTTGACAGGTTCCCCTCCAATAGGTTAGTACATATTTATCATCTTTATCATTTCTCTGTAGTCTTCTTTGGTTTTTTTCTGGTTGGCTACAGCTGAGTATCACACACATTGGCACTATGTAAAAAATGTAACATATATTGTGTGATTTTTATTCCTCTGAGGGGAATCCATTTAAAGCAGCTGTTGGTTGTGCCCCAGTATATAAACCCAGAAAATTTCAGATACATGTGTGGGTGTAAGCAATAGGGTGGGGACTAGACAAGTGTTCATCCCTGCTTGTCTCCAGGTCAGTGTCAGTAAGTGCTATTGTGTATGTGAGGAAATGGAAGTTATTCCACGTCCACTTGCTACTGAGGTGCAAAGTGAGGAGTCCAAAGTGTGCTTTCTAAGGACTCTGAAACCACATTCAACTTTTTCTTTCTCTCTATGTTTGGTGAGTGACAAGGCAGAGATAGCTGGTAAATAAAGGACATAAAGAAGTCACCTCAGTGTACATCATTCCAAAGACAAAGCTTTTGGTCCCTTGTTATCTACTGTGAGGTCAGGCGCTGTGGCCTTTGATCATATCCCTCGTAAAGTGAGGTACGATGATCGACTTCACCATAATAACTGTGAGTCACTTGGAGAGACTCACTCCCTATAGATTCTATTTTAGAAAAACCATGGAGTGCAAAAGCAAATGCTTTAGACATACAGCTTATACAGAATGATTCACTTCTAGAAGGTTCTGGGTATTTTGGTGGCACCATGGTATTACAATTGGAATTTATTTTTGAGAGGTTGATGTATGTACTATCCTTTAAAATCATTTCCAGTAACAACGTTAATTTTGAGCCTTAATCACTGGTCCAGTTATAGAAAATGATTCACCTTGCTTTTTCCTCTGTCTCCACTTAATTTATGAGCTGTGCTATACCCTTTCAGTGGACAGTATGGGTGAGTGGTTTGTGAAGGGGAAGTGGGCATTTTATTGCTTTTTCTTTAATTGTCGTTATTTAAAGCTGCAGATTGAGATCCACCCAAGATACCTAAGTAATTCTTATTTTGTCATTACCCCAAAGAAATTATTGATGCTGCTAACTCTGTTTGCTATGGCTTTTCATTAATATATTATAACAACACAGGAACCCTTGGTCAGGGAGAGACTGGAAAAAAAGGGGTGAATGTGGTCAAAACACATTGCATCACATTCTAAAGAACCAATAAAAATTAAATATAAACATATGAAAACATCTGTCTGGAATGCTGATAAAGTAGAGTCCTGCAGTTATCCTCATTAAACCCCTTCTCATTATAGCACAAGTTAAATTACATTTTTATCCCAGTTGCAAACAACAGCCTGCTTTGCCTTGGATCTACAATCCTGGTGGTATAGTTTCAAATGTATCCAGCTAATTAGGTAAGCCGTGTGTTTAAATCTTTCACACCATTTTCACTCAACTTGATGGTTTTTGAGAAAACAGTTGGAGATTTCTATCGATGAAAACAGGTTTTAGTATATTATTATTAAATTTCTTTTTTTAAATCTCTGCATGTCAGTAAGATGTGCTTCAAATCATTTTAAAGACTTAAACATGCTGGACATATTGACATTAAAATAAAAGCAGAACCTTTTGCTTGCAAATATGAAAGTATTAAATATTAAAATTGATTTACTGACAGGCTAAGCACAAAAGGCAGTGGAAATAATCGGTGAGAAGCAAAGTAAATTGGATTATATTGTTTGTGGTTTGAGCTGACTGAGGTAGAAATATTGTCACTTTATAAAAATGAAACAAAAATAAATGTTGGCATTAATTGTCCTAAATAGTCAGGAAAGCAATGATGTGACCATTTAGAGAAATTAGTGGAAATAAAACTCACAGCATCTCTGTGGGTCCTTCATGTACAGTTGGGGGGGCTGTTAACTTTCATCTAAAATAAAGACTATTCAAAATGTTCAAATGTGTATTTGGGCTATGTAGGTTTGGAAGTCACTCAACTCAAGAGATAAACAGGTTCTTAGCCAAAGTTTGATCTGCCAGGTCTAAGTGCACCTGGTCAGTGTTCAAAATGTTTCACATTAGTATTAGTAACTACTAATCCAAATTCAACAAAATTATTGTCAGTCTTACTCCAAACATCATTATCATAAACCTTGTTTTTATCCATCTGATTTCAGTTGTTCTATGCTTCACTTACCTAGCACAGTCTAGGCCCTGTCTGACACAGTCAACTCCTCAGCTATAACCAAAGCTTGACTCTTAAGTGGCTGCTTGTTTTCATCCTTAAGATCTTGATCTCTTGTGTTTTGTGGACAGAACAAAGAAAGTCTGTAACACAGTGGCTTAGCCACATGTAAGCTTCTTTATTTTTCATGGGAGAGCCCCCCAAAAGGTGAGTGCTATAAGTTTGGCAGGTAGGTCAACAATGTTCACACCTATGCTCTATACCTGAGTCTAATGTCCCAATTTGTGCATTCTCCCAACTAGTTGACATGGGAAACAAACCAGGGCAGTGTCTTCCCTGAGTTGATAACAACACCCAGAAATGGTACAGATGACTT
Source organism: Peromyscus attwateri (assembly GCA_902168425.1). NCBI lineage: Eukaryota > Metazoa > Chordata > Mammalia > Rodentia > Cricetidae > Peromyscus > Peromyscus attwateri. The sequence continues at coordinate 50,310 of CABHPP010144072.1, forward strand.
CTGCTCACATCCATTCACCAGAATTTAGCTGAGAGGCTCCCCTTTTCTGTCCTTGAAGTGAGAAATTTGATGCTTAACTTGGAAACATGGCAAGCATTAAGATAAGAAGGGACCAGTTATCAGAGAGCAACTACTGGGGTTTAGTTGAAATATTGTGTGGTAGTTTGAACATAATTGACCCCATAAGCTCATAAGGAGTGGCACTATTAGGAGGTGTGGCTCTGTTGGAGTGGGTATGGCCTTGTTAGAGGAAGTATGTCACTGTGGGGGAGGGCTTTGAGGTTTCCTATGCTCAGCTGACTTCCTGTTGCCTGCAAGATGTAGGACTCTCACCTACTTCTCCAGTACCATGTCTGCCTATATGCCACCATGCTCCTGCCATGATGATAATGGACTGAACCTTTGAAACTGTAAGCCATCTCGTTAAATGTTTTCCTTTATAAGGGTTACTGTGTTCATGGTATCTCTTCATAGCAATAAAAATCCTATCTAAGACATGTTGTCTTTGTAGAGAGCTTCTTTTGGCCTCTCTGTCTAAACAAGAATTTTTTTTTTGAATTGACAGTCTGCTTTATCACTGAATTTGATCATTCCTTATATCAATTATCATGTTCAAATTTTGTTTGTGGAATTGAAAATTTAAATTATTGTTTTGACCCTAAACTCCTTGAAGGTAGCACTATTTGTTTTTTATTATATATACCCTTCATGCCTATGTGCCTGATATATTTGATGTATGAAAGAGATAGTTGAGGTGATAAAAACTGGTAAACGGATAAAAATCTAACTGTATGTCCAGACATGTAGTACATTGCATATAATGGATTTGTTGACTGAAAGTACAAACAATTAATAGAAAAAGCAGCAAAGTTGTCATTGTATTGAACAGGCAGTCCTTCAACACAGTGTTTTCTAAGGCAATTGTCAAGTGGCTTGTTAAAAATCCCTTGACCAAATCATCACCAGCATCTAAAATGAAAGAATAGAATCAAAGTGAGTAGATAGAAGTGTTGGGGAATATTATTTTAAGGTGTGCTAGTTTTGTTTATGTTGAATTTATTTAACTCTGTGAAGCTGTGATAATTTGCTTGTCTAAAACACCTGATGATCTAATAAAGAACTGAATGGCCAATAGCGAGGCAGGAGAAAGGATAGGTGGGACTGGCAGGCAGAGAGAATATATAAAAGGAGAAATCTGGGAGGGAGGAAGAAGTAGCCAGAGAAGGAGAAGGACACCAGGGGCCAGCCACCTACCTACAGAGCAAGTCATGGAGTAAGAGTAAGATTTACAGAAGTAAGAGAACGGGAAAAGCCCAGAGGCAAAAGGTAGATGGGATAATTAAGTTAAGGAAAGCTGGCTAGAAACAAGCTAAGCTAAGGCCAGGCATTTATAATTAAAAGTAAGCCTTCATGTGTGATTTATTTGGGAGCTGGGTCACTGACCCTCAAAAGAGCAAAAACAACCAACAATATAGAAGGGAGTAAAAATAGGAAAAAAAACAAAACAAAACCAAACCTGTAGATCATTGTGCATGATTAGGGCATGCATTATAGGGGGATATCCATTGATAAGGAGACCATGTTCCTGTAAGTAACCCCCTTTTCCATGCTCCTGTAAGCAAATAATTGACCTCACTGGTTTACAAAGAAAGTATTTCCATTTTACTTGTGCATGATGTAAATATGAGAACATTCTGGGTCACAAGATAAAATCCAGTTTTGTCTATGACTGATATGAAGAGTGTAGATGTCACTGTCTACCACGCTCAGAAGAAATAAGCTCTAAGGCAAGGCACATGGGGAAAACTGATCACAGAGCTTAATGTGACCTGCCGCGTAGCCTGACAAAATGACCTCAAATGGTTGCTCATCTCAAGCAATTCCATGAGGTTGGATTCTTTTGCTGTATCTCTTCCAGCAACACACTATCAAAGTGTACTTCAAATGAAAGAGGAGTGTGTTTCAGAGCATTGTTTCATCCTACCAATCACAGTGGGGTATTTCCTTCAGGTTTGAAAGCTTCAGAAATAACTTTGAATTATAGTTCAATTTGAGAATATCTTTTTAAAAACCTGTAATTCTGATATGCCTTGGGAACTTGTTGGCGATCAGTGGTCTTCTCTAAGGCCTGCCAGTGAACATCTTGTGTTATATTTAGAACAGAGATCTTACTGAGTTTTTTTTTTTTCCTGAATGCTATTCTGTTTCTGGTTTTAAATTTCCTATAATTGATCGTAGTTTTTTACTTTCTCTTTTCTTTCTTCCCAACACAATCTGAATGGAGAACACCATTCATCCACTTGACTTTATTAACATTTTAATCTTGTATTTTACTCACCTTTTAAAATAAATGTAGCGGTTTCTTTTCTGGCTCCATCAATTTTCACAAGAGGCTTAACCAACTCCCAGACACTTTATAAAAACCTGTTCAACGAACAGTATCAGCACTAGAAACAGGAGTAGTAAACCTCTAAAACATAACACAGTCACACCCTAACATACTGGAGTACCACAGCGCAAGCTTAAGCCGAAAGACTGCTGTGTGAAAGAACAGCCAAAAATACAAAAACAAACAAAAAGTCGTGCCTTTCAAGCCAGCTTCATTAGCTATCCCACTAAACTGGCGTGAGGTAATTACTGATCCAACAGAACTCTGAAATAACTACACTGGCTTTTTAAATGAACTTGACTCTCCCACCAACTTGCCTGCTCAGAAGAGGTAAAAGTTCACTTCCTCTGTGTGGGTCGCCATGACGGGAAGTCAGCCTGGCTACCACCAACTTGTTTTGCCTTCTTCTGTCCTCCCAGCTCAAACCTTCATCCAGTATTAGCAGCTCACGTTTGTTTAAGGTTTACTATGATTCAGACCTTATACTAAAACTTTTGCTTGCATAATCTAACCGAATTCTCACTACAACACAGTGTAGTAGTTATTTGAATGTATTACCAATTATGGGTGAGTACCCAAAAAGGTCATGTCTTGATTACAAAAGTCACTCTTTCTCAAGGTTAAGTGGTTCCTGGTGTCTCAGCTGGGTGATTGTGGTTTGTAATCATATGAAATTGTCATTATTCTGTACCTGAGGCTGGAGTCATTTCAGGCTATCTTTATTGGCACTCACCTATGTGATGTGTGGGCTTAAGAGTGAAGGCTTCTCAGGCATATTTTGATTTTCTCACGATCTCTTCAAGTGGTATCTCCAACATGGTAGGTGAGTTAGTCAGCTTTAAGTGGACTGGTCTAGGGTCTCCCTTAAGTTATTCACTGAAGGAAAAGACTCAGACGATGCTAGAGGTAAAGGAGACTTGAGGTGAGGGCTATGATGACCATATTCAGAAACAATGCTTGCGGCACACTTTAAATCAACTTTCTTGATAGATCTGCAGAAGGGAGAACCTTCTGATGCCTACCTATGGGTTTTCAGAAATTACTACTGCTGTGACCTTACATCTGTAAAGTGGAGGATTCATTCCTCCAAACAGAAAACTAAAACCAGACAACTAGAAGTAGATGTCTTGTATTTATTAAAGACTTAATTAGCAATTCATAACCTTTCCGTAAAGAAAGCACCAAGTCCAGATGGTGTTTTTTTACGGTGAATTCTACCACACATTTGCCACAAACTCTTTAAAAGCTTCAAAATATTTAACACTTCCCAGTTCATTCTCTGAGACCAAAGTTACCCTGATTCTAAAACCAGATAAAGACAATGCAAAAAAAAGAAAGAAAGAAAAAAGAAAAAGAAAAGAAAAGAAAAGAAAGAAAAATGACAGGCTAGTTGTTTCTCATGAACATCAATGCAAATTACCACAGTAAAACACTAGTACTTTGGATCCAAAGATGCATTGTGCAAAATGAACTAATGGGATTAATTCAAGCATGGAGAGAGTTATGTGAATACCCAAAGCTCAGTCTATCCACCATAACAGTAACCTAGGGAGAATGGGGATTTCTGAGCTAGATAAAGCATGCTTATAGAAGCCTTGCAGTAAAATGTGCAGCAAACCAGACACATTGGCATGAGATGGGACTCACCCTTCCTAAGATCAACTTTCCCCAGGTGTCCTTTCTTAGCATCTGTCTCGGTTACCTTTCTAGTGCTGTGATAGATACCACAGTCAAGGCAACTTATAGAAGAAAGCATTTATTGGGGGGCTTACAGTTTCGGAGGGTTAGAGGCCATGACTATCATGGTGGAGGGCATGATGGCAGGCAGGTAGGCATAGTGTTAGAACACTAGCAGAGAGCTCACATCTTGAGACACAACCACGAAGGGAGAGAGAGCTAACTGAGAATCGTGTAGAGTTTTGAAACCTCAAAGCCCAGCCCTAGTAATAAACCTCCTCTAACAAGGCCATACCTCCTAATCCCTCCCAAATAATTTGACCAACTGGGGACCCAGCATTCAAACATATGAGCCCGTGGGGGCCATTTGCATTCAAATCACCACACCGTCTCTCAACGTCGACTTACTGTGGATGAGCAAAACTAGCACATTCAGGCGCGTAAAGGAAATTAAAAGCAAACAGGTTGGTAAGGAGGAAATGAAACTGTCTTTGCTGATACATGAAATGGTTTTCTATGTGGAGAACACCAAGGACTCACGAAAAATCTACCAGAATTGATGCACAAACATAGCACAATCATAAGCACCATATTATTTATCAGAAGGCAATTGTATTGGTATGTACCACTAAGAAACAGTTGGAATTTGAAATCAAAATGTGATTAAAAAAATAATACACAACAGCCTGAAGCCATGTTGATGTCTGTTGGCCTTGCTGCCACAGGGGGCCACACTGATCTGAGTGGCCTGAGCTGTCATCTGAGGCCATGGTAAAGTCCAGGCCTATGCTGATGCCAAGGGCCATGTCTGTGTCTGTTGTCCTATTGAAGCCAGGGTCTGTGTTGATGTCTGAGGTCCGCGTTAACCACTAAAGGCTGTTGTTCAAATCTTAGATGGTCTTTTAATAAAAAACCCAGACAGAGCCAGATATCAGGATGAAAGCTGAAAGATCAGAGAAGCAGAGCAAGCCACAGCCAATCTCACCTTTGCCAACTCCTCAGCTGATCCTGTTTCTTCAGACTGAAAGCCTCTGAGTCCTCACCTGAAAGGATCTCAGCTAAACTGCTTTAGTTCCTGTTTCCTCACACCTTATATACCTTTCTCTGTCCTGCTGTCACTTCCTGGGGTTAAAGGCGTGTGTGCTTCCCAGTACTGGGATTAAAGGTGTGTGCTGCCACTGCCTGACTCTGTTCCCAGTGTGGCCTTGAACTCACAGAGACCCAGAGGATCTCTGCCTCCTGAGTGACAGGATTAAGGATGTGTGCCACCACTGTGTGGACTCTATGTCTAATCTAGTGGCTGGCTCTGTCCTCCTATCCCCAGGCAAGTTTATTAGGGTACACAATATATCACTACAAAAGGCCATGTGATGTCCATTGTCTGGGCAGCTACCCAAGGCCATGTTGATGTCTATGATCCAAGCTGCCTCTACTTCAGCCACGGGACATGTTCATGGTCTGTGCTGTCACCAAAAACCATGAAGAAGCTCATGATCTCAGCTCTAGTTGCCTGTAAAGAGCAAGGAAGCTGCTTTGGCAGTGATATTGATGACTGCACAATTGAGGAATAGGAACAGGGAAGGCTTCTGTGACAACCCCTACTTCCTCCCAGGCCGCCTGCCAAAATAACAGCCTGAAAAGGAAGCCATCAAAGAGAACTCTTGAAAACTGTGATAAGGATGCTGAAGTGTAGTTCTCCACAGTTGATGGCTTCTGGCTGGGGTGCAGGTGGGGAAGGATTCAGTTGTCATTTTCTTTAGGAGGTGGGTCATTGGGAGTTTGACCATGCTCCAGTAATTATATGGACAACACAAACTGTACTTGTGTTTTTTCTAATTGTTTGGGGATGGAGAGGTCATAAGTGCAGGACACCAGAGATAGAAGGGCTGGAAAGTGAGTGTGATCAGGTGTATGATGTGAAATTCCCAAAGAGTCAATAAAAATATCATTTTGAAGAAATAATTACATAAAACAAGAAACATATAGTAAGTACCATTGTAGTAAAAACCCCTGACCCAAAGTATCAAAAGTCTAAATGAGTGGAGGTGTTTAGTCTTCATGGATCAAAAGATTCACTGTCATTAAGATTTTAATTCTTCTCAACCTTTCTTATAGATTCCACCCAATTCCAATTCCAGTATTATTATTTTGTAGACATTGATAAATGGCCTGAAACAGCCAACAGAGTCCCCCACAAAGGGTAATCAAAACTAGACAATAGGTTGTTAAGGAGTACAGATAAAGATACATGACAATGAGGGGACAAAGAGAGGGAGGGGAAGGAAAGATAGGTAGATAGATCGATAGATAGACAGATAAATAGATAGATGTTGGTCTTACAATAAAGCAACAGAGAGTAAGTAATTTGTAAACAATAGTAACATTTCATTTCTCCCCTTTCTGGAGATGTGAAGGCTGAGGAGAGGATGTCAGCAAGCAGTTTGGGGCTCTGGTGAGGGCCTCTTCCTGGCTATGGACTGTTATCTCTTGCTTTGTCCATATATATATATATAATGTAAAGGGCTATCTGGAGCTTGCTGGGTTCTAAACCAAAAACAAACATTAAAATAAAAATGAAAGCAAATCTGGTTATCCTTTGCTTTACATCTAGTATCCACTAATGAGTGAGTACATACCATGTTTGTCTTTCTGAGTCTGGGTTACCTCACTCAGGATGATATTTTCTAGTTCCATCCATTTGCCTGCAAATTTCATGATATCATTGTTTTTCTCTGCTGAGTAGTACTCCGTTGTGTATATGTACCACATTTTATTTATCCATTCTTCAGCTGAAGGGCATCTAGGTTGTTTCCAGGTTCTGGCTATTACAAATAATGCTGCTATGAACATAGTTGAACATGTGTCCTTGTGGTATGGCTGAGCATTCCTTGGGTATATGCCCAAGAGTAGTATCACTGGGTCTTGAGGGAGATTGATTCCCAATTTTCTGAGAAAGCGTCATACTGATTTCCAAAGTGGCTATACAAGTTTGCATTCCTACTAACAGTGTAGGAGTGTTCCCCTTGCTCCACATCCTCTTCAACATAAGCTGTCTTCAGTTTTTGATCTTAGCCATTCTGACAAGTGTAAGATGTTATCTCAGAGTCGTTTTGATGTGCATTTTCCTCATGACTAAAGATGTTGAGCAATTCCTTAAATGTCTTTCAGCCATTTGAACTTCTGTTGAGAATTCTCTGTTTATCTCAATAGCCCATTTTTTAATTGGACTGATAGGTATTTTGATGTCTAGTTTCTTGAGTTCTTTATATATTCTGTATATCAGCTCTCTGTCAGACGTGGGGTTGGTGATCTTTTCCTATTCTGTAGGCTGTTGTTTTGTCTTATTGACCATGTCCTTTGCCCTACAAAAGCTTCTCAGTTTCAAGAGGTCCCATTTATTAATTGTTGCTCTCAGTGTCTGTGCTACTGGTGTTACATTTAGGAAGTGATTTCTGGTGCCAATGCGTTCAAGACTATTCACAGCTCCAGGGAGGCTAGCTAGTAAAGGGGACCCTAGGAAAGACACACAGATCACCCAGCGACGGAGAAATGGATGAGATCTACATGAGCAAACTGGGGGTGAGGGAGGTAATGGAGGGCAAGGGTCAGGGGAAAGAGAGCTTAGGGGAGTGGGAGGTCCTAGCTGGATCAGGAACAGAGTGGGAGAACAAGGAAAGAGATACCATGATAAATGAAGACACCATGGAAGTAGGAAGAAGCAGAGTGTTAGAGAAGTCCCCAGGAATTCACAAAGATGACTCCACTACAGACTACTGACAATGGTTGAGAGGGTGCCTGAACTGACCTACTCTGGTGATTGGATGGCTGAACATCCTAACTGTCATGCTAGAACTCTCATGTAGTGACTGATGGAAGCAGATACAGAGATCCATGGCCAAGCCCCAGGCGGAGCTCCAGGAGTCCAATTGATGAGATATAGGAGGGATGCTATGAGCAAGAGATATTGAGACCGTGATTGGAAAAAGTACAGAGACAACTAGCCAATCTAGTGGAAACACATGAACTCTGAACCACTAGCTGAGGAGCCCCCATGGTATTGGACTAGGCCCTCTGGATAAGTGAGATAGCTGTTTAGCTTGAACTGTTTAGGGGTCCCCCAGGCAGTGAGACCAGGACCTATCCTTAGTACATGAGCCGGCTTTTTGGAACCTAGTGCCTATGCTGAGACACTTTGCTCAGCCTTGGTACAGGGATGAGGGGCTTGGACCTGCCTCAACTGAATGTACCAGGCTCTGCTGACTCCCCAGGGGAGACCTTACTTTGGAGGAGGTGGGAATGGGGGGTGGGTTATGGAGGGAAGCTGGGGGGCAGGAGGAGGGAGGACAGGGGAATCCATGGTTGATATGTAAAACAAATAGAAAATCTCTTAATAAAAAAATTTTAAAAAGAAAGCAAATGACAGATGTTAGATTGTGCTTTTGTTAAACTAACGTAATGCAAATTCATTTGTTCTTTAAAGTCATAGTTTGTGTTTTGATATACATAGAACAGAGTCCGATTGTCCAATACCTCAACTTCTAACTTTAGCACACAATCATGGTATGTTAAAATAGGATATGCCGGGCGGTGGTGGCGCACGCCTTTAATCCCAGCACTCGGGAGGCAGAGGCAGGTGGATCTCTGTGAGTTCTAGGCCAGCCTGGGCTACCAAGTGAGTTCCAGGAAATGCGCAAAGCTACACAGAGAAACCCTGTCTCGAAAAACCAAAAAAAAAAAAAAAAAAAGGATAGATTGGGCAGGAGAGATATCTCAGTGAATAGAAGTCCTTGCTACACCAGCCTGAGGACCTGAGTTTGACTCACAGAATCCATGGTGGAGAGAAAGAACCAAATCCAGAAAGTTCTCCTCTGACCTCCATCTATGTGCAAGTATATGTTTTTAGTTACACATCTATCACACACACACATATTAGTAATACATCAAATTTAAAATAGGAGGGTTGACCACAGTACAAAGGGCTCCTTGAATCTCCTTGTCTAGCTATGTTTAATTTTTCTTCTTGACTTCAAGAACTTCTCCAGTGAACTTTCCTTCATCCTCCTATCCCAGTCTTCAAGTCTGATGGCCATCTGTATTTTCATTCACCCTAGAAATATACCATGATCAGTTCTGCTGTCTTCTGCCTGAACCCCTGTCTCCTTGCCATCTTCTACAGCAACAGGGCATTTTCTTCTTGTATCTACTCAATGACAAATTGGGGAGAAGTGAGATGGAGCCAAATGAGAATCAAGATCAAGGCTCACTTTGGTATAATCAATATTTGAGATGTGTGTAGAGTCTAGGCTGTATCTTAATAGTAGTTATTTCTGACGTATGTAAGCTTGAACTTTTAAAATTGGATGAGTTAACTTGTAAAAAAAAGAATAAAGTATTGACAATAATTCCAAAATTATACATTTTGCATAAACTTCCCTTGGGAACTGAGGTGCTCTAATGTTTTATTTAGACCCCAGCTTCTTAAACTGTGGTCAAGACTCTCCGACCAAACGTGAAGGTTGCAGAAAGTCTGGCAACAGTAGAGGTTTCTGAATGTGCAGCAGCCCATAGTTAATTGAAAATCAAACACACTGAGAATCTACTAGAATTAATGAACAGGTCCAGCAAGGTCCCACAAAATTAATATTCAGACAGCAGTGGCATTGCTACACGTCACAAAGAATTGGACTTCAAAATCAGAAAGGATGCTTTTGGCATGTTGTATCATGTGACTTCCTTGTCATCTTGCTTCTGAACATGCAACACGCATTTTGTACTGTGCATGCCTTGACACAAGCGATGCTAATGTACACTGCCTGAAAAGCCAGCAAGGGCTCACAACAGCTGAGCCACCTTTAGCTCCCGTGTGTAGACCTTGATTCTTATTTTCAAGTTTCATAGTCTCAGTCCGGATGGATATATACCAGTAATTCTGAAATTCCTAGGAATTGACTAGACACACTACAGGTGCCCAGGAAACACAGAGATTGGATTGTGTTAACCACAGCATAGTAGTGGGTGTGTTAATACTAGCACCTACTTATTGTGATTTCTAAGATAACTCTGACAGGACTTTCCTAAGACTGAGGATCAGGAGGCTTTATAGGAGAGTGGAGGGAACCAGCAAGTGTGGATTGCCTCTGAGCAGGTTTCTTTGTAGCCCATATTGGCTTTGAACATAAAATCCTCCTGTTTCAGTCTCCCAAATGCTGGGGTTGCAACTGTGCACCACCCCATCCAGATCTCCCTCTTTTTTGGGTGAGGGGTTTCGAGACAGGGTTTCTCGGTGTAGCTTTGGTGCCTGTCCTGGATCTTGCTCTGTAGCCCAAGCTGGCCTCGAACTCACAGAGATCTGCCTACCTCTGCCTCCTGAGAGCTGGGATTAAAGGCTTGTGCCACTGCTGCCGGTGATCCCCCTCTTTTGAAACCTACAGATTTTCTTGCTTCACCTTGTATGCCCATAGCTGCTTCTGTTCCTCACTGAGCAATATAAAAGTCTATAACTTCTAAGCTAAACTTCCTTGGACTATTTCCAGCCACAACTTCACCCATAGTGATTTAATCTTGTGAAGTCAATAAAAAAATGGCCCATAAAGAATAGTAGCGTTGTGTGTTGTTGATAGACTGGGGTTTGTCAGTGAACCAGTTTCCTTTTCTGTGAATATGTGAAAGAACCCTTGACAGCAGCTACGTTGGGGGAAAAGAATTTATTTGGTTCAAGATTTTATAGAGCCCATTGTGACTGAGATGGCATGGTATTGCCACTTGGTCCACAGCATTGGTAGCTTGCCCGGCAACCTCTCATAGAACACTAGCCAGAAAGCAGATGGGACTAGAATCGGAGGCTGGTATAGCCTCTGAAGGGCTGTCTGTCCTCTAGGCCCTGTATCTCCAAAGTTACTCAGCTTCTCCAGATGCAGACATCTGCAGGGACAAGTGCTGTGGGTGAGAGGCATTCCCATTTATTTTATTTATTTATTTATTTATTTATTTATTTTTTTGGTTTTTCGAGACAGGGTTTCTCTGTGTAGCTTTGCGCCTTTCCTGGAACTCACTTGGTAGCCCAGGCTGGCCTCGAACTCACAGAGATCCGCCTGCCTCTGCCTCCCGAGTGCTGGGATTAAAGGCGTGCGCCACCACCGCCCGGCTATTAAACCCCACTGTAAATGAGGGAAGCTGAGGTCAGGGCTGGAAATCAAGTCCAAGGATGGGTGGCATGAGAAGCTTTGGTTCCCTCTCCAGTTTTCAGTTTTCATAGAAAGAGAAGAGGTGGCTCATCTAACTCCTAGGTCAGGTAGACTACTTCCTCCTTGAATGATTGCTATGGTGCTACTTTATCTTCGAATCAAGAATGTCCTCTTAGGAATCTTTTGGCCAGACCAGAGAGAGGGCTCCGTGGGTAAAAGTACTGCTGTTCAAGCCTCATGGTCTGATTTGCATCCCCAGATTTTGTTGTAGGAGATGAGAACTGACTCCCGAGCATTCTCATCTGTTGTGTGTTTACCAGTGCCCACTCACACATCACACACACAATAATAATAACAAACAATTAAAAAAGAAACCATGCATGTCCCTCTTAGGGTCCTCCTTGTTTCCTAGCTTCTCTGGAGCTGTGGGTTGTAGTCTGATTATCTTTTGCTTTACATCTAGTATCCACTTATGAGTGAGTACATACCATGTTTGTCTTTCTGAGTCTGGGTTACCTCACTCAGGATGATATTTTCTGGTTCTGTCCATTTGCCTGCAAATTTCATGATGTCATTGTTTATACAGCTGAGTAATACTCCATTGTGTATATGTACCTCATTTTCTTTATCCATTCTTTGGTTGAGGGACATCTAGGTTGCTTTCAGATTCTGGCTATTATGAATAATGCTGCTATGAACACAGTTGAGCAAGTGTCCTTGTGGTATGGTTGAGCATTCCTTGGGTATATGCCCAAGAGTGGTATCACTGGGTCTTGAGGGAGATTGATTCCCAATTTTCTGAGAAGTTGGTAAACTGGGGACAAGGGGGAGCAATAAAGGGAAGGTGATGGAGGATGAGAACATGAGGGAATGGGATGGTTGAGCTTGAGGAGAGATGGAGTGGGAGAGCAATGAAAGCGGTATCTTGATAGAGGGAGACATTATGGTGTTGGGGAGACATCTGGTGTTAGGGAAATTCCCAGGAATCTCTAAGGACAACCCCAGATTAGACTATTAGCAATAGTGGAGAGGATGCCTGAACTCGCCTACCCTGGTAATCAGATTGGTGAATACCCTGTCATCATAGAGCCTTTATCTAGTGACTGATGGAAGCAGATGTAGAGATCCACAACCAAGCACCAGGCCAAGCTCTAGGAGTCCAGTTGAAGAGAGGGAAGAGGGATTATATGAGCAAGGGGGGGGGGGGTGTCAAGATTATGATGGGGAAATCTACCCAGCTTGTGAGAACTCACAAACTATAGACTGTCAGCTGTGGAGCCTGCATGGGATCAGACTAGGCCCTCTGCATATGGGAGACAGTTGTGTAGCTTGGTCTGTTTGAGGGGCCCCTGGCAGTGGGGCAGGATCTATCCCTGGTGCATGAGCTGGCTTTCTGGAGCCCATTACTTATGGAGGGATGCCCTGCTCAGCCTTGATCCAGAGGGGAGGGGCTTGGTCCTGCCTGTGGGGCGTTTTACCCACCAACCCCACAGCTCCCCTGAGTTTTCTTGAGTGTGAGCAGCAGGAAATATTAGATAGAAGGATTTAGATTGTGGAGATAAACAGATAGAAAATAAAGGATAGCCTTCGAGAGGGCCTGGAACCTTTTCCAATGGGTCCTGACTGTCTCTGCCCCAGGGTGTTTATAGAGACGCCAAGGGGTGGAGCAAAAGACCTCCTCCCCCAGCACAGCCAAGTGCAGACCATCTCAGACACCTGCACTCAAGCCCGTGGTCCTAATCATCCTCTATGTGGACATGCTGGGTAAAGCCAAGAGGAACCCAAAAATGGGCTCCCACACCTGCCTCAACTGAATATACCAGGCTTTGTTGACTCCCCATGGGAGGCCTTACCCTTTTGGAGGAGGGGGTGGGGGAGTGGGCCAGTGGAATAGCAGGTGGAGGGAAGAGAGAGGGATCTGTGGTTAGTATGTAAAATGAAAAAAAAAATTCTTAAATAAAAAAAAAGAAATCTTTTGCTGCAGGAACGTGTATAATTTTTTTTTTCCACCAGAGACAGAGCAGTGAGAACCTTCCTTTCATGGTACCCCAGAGGCTAGATAAGCAGAGGTTGTCCTGCTTAAAAAAACAAAGGCCTTCTCACTTTCATTTGTTTTATCTTTATTGCTACCTTGGTATTGTTGTGGTTAAACGTGGCTTTGTAAAGCCCTTTGAGGTTTGAATTCTTCCACCAGGCCCATTCCATTATGGAATTTGGTGAGGGGCCTGCCTGCTTAACAAAGTGTTATTGTGCACATGTCTGATTGAGCTTCGTATGATTCATTTCTTATGATCTCTCTTGGAGAGCATGAGGCCACCATCCCCTTTCACGGGAACGTTTCTATTTGCCATGGGACTTTGAAGTACCCTTAATACTACAGATCATCATGGAAAAGGCAGCAAGCAGTGATAATTTGATAATGGTCATATGCAGGCAAGCAGAAAGAAAAGAATGTCTATGTCCACATGGGAGCTTTGGGGTTTCTATTTATGCCCTTTCACTGAATGGCTGAGCTGTTTGTAAGGACAGGTGGGGTGGAAGAAATCAAAAGATCTTCAGAGAGAAGAATGAATCAGTGGGGAAAATATCTAATAGCTCCCTGCACATATTTGGTGAATTTTTTTTTTTGTCAAGCTAAATCCAACCAACAGTGTGTGTGTGTGTGTGTGTGTGTGTGTGTGTGTGTGTGTAGGAGGTTAGTCTAGTTTGGGGTCTCCTATCAGTTACAGAGTCATTGCCCATGTATTGCAGAGATGCTGACGGATCTTTGATGCATTATCTTAGTCATCTCCAACCTGGATTATTGGCTCATGATTTGATCTGGAGCTCAACAATGTGTTTAAGAAAAGATGAATCATTGCTTGAAAAACCAAGTTTCAGGTTGACAACACCCTTTTCTTAGTTGTTTTGAAACCTTGGGGGACCTTCGAAGAATACTATGAAAGATTTCTCAAAGTGTTTGTTGGCTTCTTGGGATGATGTCTCGGGATAGTTTGTGTAATTAAGCATATTTTTCTTCACCAAAATACAAATCCAGCTTCCCCTGTGTCTGTGTCTTCTCAAGTGAATTGCAGCTGACAAGAACGACAGTTTTCCTACCTCCCACTGTGGATTTTGTTTTTTAGACCTTGCCACCTTTTAAAAAGATTTGACTTATTTTTTGACAGATTCTCAGTTTACTAGGAAATTTTTGTTTTATTAAAAAAATCCAGCCT
>CABHPP010144073.1:0-46947 GCA_902168425.1 Peromyscus attwateri
CCTAGGGTGTGACTTGAGGTCAGGGGTTGAGGAATCTAGCATTGGCCTTGACAATAGGCACCAGTCATATTTTAATGAAAGGGCCACAAGTTCCTCTTGCCAGAGATAAGAAGAATTTATCTTTAGCAAGCCCCCAAAGGAATGTAGACCCTTATCCAAATGCCTGACCTTGAGAAAAGGAAAGGACTTCTGGGGAACAGACCCTATACTACAATAGTCTTACTGTATGGGCCTGTTCGCCTCATAACTCTCCCAAAAGGGAAGGTCCTGATGTCTTACTCTTTTCCCACTATACAGTACCATTCTAACTTCTCTATATTTATTAACTTAACTCTTGCCTTTAATGGCCTCAGGCTCTGGATCTGGATTGTAGGCATTTCATCCTTGGGATCAGGTATGTCCAGTAACTCTCTAACTTTCCTGTTCTTGGTGTAATTAGGAGGGCACAATGGGATTTCTGGTTCCATGGTGGCAGTGATTTTTTTTTCCAAAGAATTATTTTGTTTACAGAGGCTACCATTGTACAGTTTTTTTTCTCCTTTACCAAAGCCCGCACAAAATTTCCCAAAGGGAAAGGCATTAACAGTGAGAATCATTTAAAATGAAAACAAAAAGGTGCTGGAGAAGTATGGTTTGCAATGTCGAAATGCTGGAACTTTGTCAAGCAGTAATGGCTGCCATGCGGGCCATGCCAAGTTGCTACCATGTGTTTGTAACTAATACACACTTCACCCTCAGAACAAACAACACAACTGCTTTACCATCCTTGCCTTTATCTTATGGCCGCTAAAGTACTGAAGAGTAAAAGCATTTCCTTGGATGATGCAGGCAGTGAGTGTGACAATAGCTTTCAATCCTAGGCGGTCACGTTCCACAGTTTGGCTCTTAAGGATGAAATGATTCTTCCTCTCTATGACGTCTCATATGGGAGACAAATGGCTTCTGCTTTGAGGTGATTTACTTCTATATATGTACCTAAATGGGATTTGGTCTTGGGGATCATCTTATCCTGCCAGGTCTGACAAGGTTGTGTGACATGCTTCTCTGGCCCTTGCCAAGTGCTCAAACTCAGCTTTCCTGAGGAGGCCAGGGTGACAGGCATAAATGGGCATGCCTGTCTCTGGTGACTGTTGGAAGAGTTTGTTGACTCAACTCACATGGTCTTTACTGCTTTACCTCAGTGCTCCTGATCCTGCATCATCTGCACCCGGAAGAAGAGCTCTTCCCTCATCCTCTGTACCTTGGCCTAACACATCTTCACCTGAAGGCCCAACTTTGTCTTAGTATTGCTTAGTATTGGTTCTTGCCCTTTCATTCCTGATTATCTTGGATCTGACTCTGGCTGAATGTTAAGGTGTGCCATTTAGCATGGTAGCATGCCCACAGAATTCAGAAAGCATGGCTTTAGCCTAAGAGCCCAAAAGGATTAAAATCACATTTCTGTGGGAACTGTACCCATATTTTTAGGTACAAATCTGTGGAGCACATACCCACCTCTACTGAATCTCCTTATTTTATAAGATTTGGAACAACTAAATTTACTGAAGATGTGAATTTTTATTCCTCAGATCTACAGGGTGTCCTATTATCAATAAAAAAAGTTCACTGTGTCTTCTTACTTATCATTATAAAACATCGGGATCCTCTTCACATTCCCTCCTGAAGTATGAAAAATGAAACTTCTTGGGGCCAGAAGAGTGTGTGTGGATGTGCCTACAGCCACGCAAGCTGGACAGGCACTGACACGTATGGACATTCTTATTACATATTTCTTGGGTAAAAGTTACATAATTCTTCTGTCACAAATTGAGTAGACAAAGAGTGAACTTGAAGCTGCATGGAAAAATTTAAGCTGCAATTTGGTGGTTCTTTCAGCATAATGAAGACACAGTTAGAGTCCATTTGAAGTGAAATGGGAAATGTGGGCTCCTATGGACCTGCAGCAGAGCTGTGAGAGTCACAAAAGAAAAAATATAAGCTGATTGGTGGGCATTGTTCCTGACTTTTGAGAATTTAGTTGTGCTGCCAACCTTGTGTGCACATCTCCACGCTTTATTCCTCTTTGAACCAACGATCAGTATAAACTCACTTTAAGGTATTGCTGAACCATTATAGGCAACAGTATTCTTTTGACTTAAACTGGAATTATTAAAATAAAATGGTTTCTCTTTTACCAATTTATTTAGAGCAAAGAGCTAGAATCTATAGGAGGAGGTATAGTATTTAGACATGTGCCTCCTGTTTGCTAAAGTCATGGGGGTCTCCCTCCTGCTTTCAGATGTATTTCTATTACAGAGTAGAATCCTACTTAGTATATGGCAAAGTTGGTAGAGAAATATGTTCATGACAACTGGCTACAAAAAGTATGTTGAACTGCCATGCAGTGTTTGAAAAGAATTAGCAGACTGTGTTGCCTCCTACTGGGTGTAGCAGCATGATTTCTTACTGCACCCTTGGTAGTTATTACAGTGAGCGGCAGAGGCAAAGCCAAAGGCCTTTCTGTGCCACCTGGCCTTCTCACCGCCATGACCTCTTCTGTCAATATTCTGCTCAGGCCCCTGGAGACAAAAGTACCTCTTCTCCGATCCTTTAGTAAGTGGAACAAGGATGTTCCCTGAATTCAGGGCATAGCAACTGGTTTTTACCTCTTTGTGAAATGTGCTCTCCAGAGAGAAAGCATGGAGTGGGATGGGTGGGGAGGATCTGAGAGGAGATGCGGGAGGGGGAACTGTTACCAAAACAGTGTCTGGAAAAAAGTTATTTTCAATTAAAAGCAATTAAATAAATATGTCCTCCAAAAAAATACACACAGTTTACCTGATACCACTATTGGGATCACTGAAAGTTTGGATCAGTCTCCAAAAACCTGCAGCATCCCTACCTTGGTCCTGTGTTCTCTACTCCCTTTGCTGTGCATTATTGTCTGCAAATCACTTTCGCCATGTGCAGAAGCAAGAGAAACTGGGAAACTAAGTGTTTGGCTTGTGAGGAGCATAATTAGTAGGAAGAGGTTTAGGATTCATTCTTGAATGAATCTTCAGAAAAAGATAAACCAATACATGGAAAATGCCCAGTCATAGCAACCATTGGAGGATAACTTGACTTGTCTTCACTCTAAAAAGCTCTGTGAGACCTAGGAAAATCTCCCCAGATCTCTTTGCTTCTTCATATAGTGAAGACTTTTTTCTTTGCATCCAAAGTATCATGGGAGTTATCTATAACATCACTGCTTGCAGTTGCACAGTGCTAAGCTGTGGTCTTCTTCGGACTTGTGTTAATGAATCTTAAGTGCAGTAGGACACTCAGCTAACTCCTCCTGATGTTTGTACTTGACTCGGAATCCAACAAAATGATTGAAGCTCTGCCAGAAGCAGATTTCAAACCTCCTTAGCCCAAGTTGGTAAGAGGGAGTCTTTAACTGGTCCAACCCCCAGTTTTCTCAGTTTTATTGTATTTTAACTTTCTTCACAGTTCAAGAGGGAAAGAAGAGATTTCTCAGGAGTCAAATTACTTTCTGGAGAACGAGAACCAGGAAATATCAGAAAGAATATTTACAGAAGTGTCAAATGAGTTTCCTTATAATTTTGACACTTCTCAGAAATACGACTCTAAATAAAATTCATTTTGTAGATGGCACACGTAACAGCTTCCAGGATTGGTTCATGGTAACCTGTCCGCCTTCAGATGTGCTGCACTTCCCGTTGGTGTCATGTTTGCCTCTCTCTGTGCGTGGCACTGACACAGGCTAGATGGTGGAACATGTCGCCTGGCAATCCCAGAGAAATGCCATAAGCCTGGCCAGGCAAGCATGCAGAGACTCTGTTCCAGGTCACGCTAATGACTAAGAAGATCTCAAAACTCTTTATGCCTCATAGATCTTAGCTCTACCTCCAGTAACTCTTAGTATAAAATTCGCCATCAGTTAAGTTCCAAGAAATGAACCAACAGCATGATCATGCAGAATGTGTATTTTAAACTACTTACAACAGCCATCTCATATAAACTCTAAGTAATTTCATAAATGTGTAAATGTGAGTGTGCCAGGACAATTACCAACATAGCTCCATCCTGAAGGAGCTAAAGGAAACCTTAACCTCATGTTTCTGGCTTATTGGTTTATTGTTTTCAATGATAACACATCTGGAGTTGTTGTGGTTTCCTTCTCTTAATCCCCGAGGGTGTTTTCCCACCTCATTTAAAATAGCAAAATAAAAAAAAATATATTTGTTTTATTCTAGGTATCAGGGCCAGTGCAGTTACCCTTAATGCTCCAACTTCAGAGGGCACTTCTGAAGGTCAGGGACAGAGACCTAATGGCTTGATGGTCCTTGAGGGAGTGTTGAGCAGAGAGAACAGAATGAGGCAGGAGTGGGGGAACAAAGTGGATTGGAGTGATGTAAATGCAAACTGAGTGTCCAGATAAGCTACAAATGAGGTGATAATGATGTGGGACTGTGAGCCAACACCCTGGGATAACAATCATTCACAGCAGTCAAAAGAAAAAAAAATCCCTTGTAGTAGAAACCGAGTCCTTTGGATGGTGAGCTTCAATCTCAAAAGTACAGACTGCTTGAAATCGAGGTAAGCCAGTTCAGAGCTGTCTTTTATTTCTTCTATCAGAGATTTTTGTTGTTGCTGCTGCTACCCTCTAAAGAAAAAAACTGAGGATCTTGAAAAGTTACAGGGCACCATGTCCCATTCCCACAGGACTGCTCCTGGTCTGATGTATATCCAGAGGAAGATGAAGAGAAGGATCTACAGAAAAATACCAATTATTTGCTATTTGGCTAGAGTCCTCCTATGGAATACCCTTCTCCTCCACCGTGGATTTAAATTACTTGTCAGAAAAAGAGTGGAAATCTTCCAAGACAAAGCGCCAGCTTCTCCCCTCCCTTCCCTTCTGCTGACTGTCTATTCCAGTCATTGAGGTTTTTGTCTCTGTCCCTCATGCGGAACCATTTTCTTAGAAAATTATTAGGGTTTCACCAACATCAATCTGGAAAGAGACAGGAAGGGAAAGAACACGGGCAAGGGAGGGAAGAAATCCCTGTTTTTCTTCTGCTGTCAAGAAGAGAAGAAAATGAAATACACTAAGATCAATTTTTACTTGAACTCACTCTGTGCACAAAAACAAACTTTATTTCTTACTTTTGTAAACCGCCCAACGCCATGAGCACTGCAGAGGACAGAAGAAAGTATCTATTTTTAACGAGGTACTACCATGCAGTTTTATTATAAATAGCAGCCTGGGGGGTGGGGTGCATGATTCATAGGGCTATAGGGATGACAATCCAGCACCCCTCAGTGGCTCTTGCCCTTCTTAAATCCACAGACATATCCTTGAGAACAACTTCTTGGGAAGGGAAGCAAGCTAGCACCAGACACTAGGCTTCCTGGGTTCTGAGGTGACCACAGCAAGCATCATAAAGAAGTTTGACAAGACAGGAGGCTTGGCAACCTGCCAAAGGCCTTATCACATGGAGAAGCCCCCCTATAGGGAGCACAGCTGGGAACAGCTGGGAAATGGCTCTCAGAGAGCCCTCCACCAAGGCTCCCACAACCAACTGAAATTGTTTTGCACCAGGAAAACAAAACAAAGGAGCAAAGCAGGAGAGTACTAAAAGAGGGTAGGGAGCAGTCACCCTGCTCTTTCTGCAGCATGGGATAAACCAGCCCTGGGCCTTGCATTCCAAGCCCTTGGATCAGGGTAAAATTGAATTGAACAAAGCAAACTATGTATTATTAATGGTGGTATATCTTTTAAAGATTTGATATGGGCAGGCACAAAACATTGCAATAAAAAAGGGAAAGGCTCTTCAAAATTGGCAATTCTTTTTCTTCTGTTCTCTCCCAGTGGGATACTATATACGTGTTTTCTCCTGTCTCCTTCTTGGGGGCCTTTTTGAACAAAGAGATGGGAATTCAAAAAAAGTGAGGTGTGCAAGCAGACACAGTACTGGAAGGGGAACCAGGAGGCTAGGAAGGGACGTGGGCAAGGAGACAGAGGGTGGAGGCAGTTTGAATTAAAAAATTGGGCAGGGACTAGTCAGAGGACAAGACATTGGAATGTTTCTAGAATACTGTTGTTGCACCCCATGGCATCAGCCCTGAAACTGGGTTTCCTCTGGGAAAACATGCCTATTCTTCCTTGACTGGAAGAAGGGACGAGCATCCCTGAAGGTATCTGGATAGGGGGAAGGTGGAAGGAAGGGATTCGTGTCTTTTCAAAGGCCCCTCTCTCTCTTTGTCAGCCTTCATTCTATTCTCTGTGCCCACCGTACACAAGGTATGGCATTTTTCTCTAACTGTGATTCTTCATGAAAGCCAAAATCTCCAGCAAGTCCAAATTCTTGTCTACCCGGCCTCACGCAGAGAGTCCAATATGACAATTCACTCTAGCCTGCAAGAGAAAGAGATGGAAACCTTCTGTTTTGTGGCATTTTGTTCTCAATTTTGATCTTAAGCATGGGCAATAAGCTCTCTGGTAGATCATGGTTAATCTGTTCATCAGCTCTCTAGTGTTTATTGAGAAGCTGCTATATGTCAGATGCTGGAGAGCTCCTCTACCTAGATGCAGCCTCTTGTTCAACAATAGGTATCCCTGTGGTACTCTGTGTGCTGTTCACTACTGCATCCAATTATTCTAAATATCTATCAATGGCAATATTCGAGTATGGAAATTAAGAGATAGACTAATGCATATGTAGTTGCTGACCTCACCTCCATCACAAAAGACAATCAGTACATCCCATAAGATGATTTTAAATGCCACTTACATGCTGACAATGCTCAAACCTTTTCCCTGGACTCTTGGGTCTGATGTTCAAAAGTTTGACATTTCCACTAAACAGCCAAATCATCCATCTCATGCTGGGTATGCCACACATCCAGCTGTTAATTTCCTGGGCCCTTCTCAGCAAGTTCCTCACTTTATTATATCCCATCTTAGAAGAACACAGTCTATTCTTTCAGTGGTTCAGAACAAAACATAATAGAGCCACCCTCTTTCTGCCTTTCCCTAAGCTCCTCCTGTCAGCAAATCCTGCTGATCTGCATTTGGAGTAAATTTGAAACTGAAAAGTCTCACTACCTCTCCATGGCCTCATCAGCACAGCTTCTGAAATCTCTCCTGCAGCTTTGCTGGGGCCTTTCAGTTGGAACCATCTTGGTTCCAGCTCTCAGGCCCTTCAACACCAAAATCAAATCTTAGAGCAGGAAGTAGAATTATGCCTTGCCTTAGAGTGACACCCTTTCTCAGAGTCGAGTTCTGAGCCTGTATGATTATCTATGAGACTTCTGTGGCCTGGCTGCTGGTGTGTTCTGACTGTACCTCCTGCTACCCTCCCTCGTCCTTGTTTAAGATTTACCATTAAGATCATGGCTCTCTCAGGCAGATGCTGCCTCCAGTCATTGCTCTTTCCTCTCTCTGGCTGTGTAATTGGATCACACTCTCATATTCTTCAGTATCTCTATGAACATGTCACTTTACCTATAAAGCATTCATTGTCTACCCTGCACCCTCTGTCTCCTTTATGTGCAGTATTTAATTTCAAGCACCTACCATGCCTAGCACATAATGTATTCATTCTCTAGGTCAGTTTTGACGTGCCTTCCTCTATCAGAATGTGAGTTCTTTGTTGGCAGCACCTGTAAGTGTTATGAATGTTGGTATGGACTCAGGCCTGAGAAAAGTGCATCACTCAAAGGGGCTTGATGCATACCCATTGAATAAATGAATGAATGAGTCAAAGAATAAATTGAATATATGAAATCACAAGAGAAACGAGGAGTAGGTGTATTTGCAGTCTATATACCATTGTTGGGGATGCCCTTTGAAGAAATCATATTTGAGCAGAGTTCTAAATGATATGAGAAGGGACACTAAGTAGATGTCTGAAGTCAGAGAGATCTAAGAGAAGCAAACCCTATGGAATCTGAGCAAAGAGCATGCTCAAGCAAAATGCTGGAGTCCATGATGAGTAGAAGACAGCACATGAGGCCCAAGTCAGGGGATGAGCTGGAGGAAGAAGCTCAGGTAGGAGTGGGAAGTGGATCTAGTAATGAGTTGAGAACGACAAAAGACTTCAAAGAATTGTTAAACAGTGGGGAGCAAGATGGATGATAATAGTGGTGCTATGGTGGTTAAAGTGAGAGATGGGACCACTGAGGCCCATGGGGAGCAAGGGCATGTTGATAGATAGCTGAATCTAACAGATATTTGAAAGACAAAACTAGGATTTGCCAACACATTGGCTGTGGGTTGTGGGAGAAACTGAGGAGTCAAGGATTCCTTTGAGGTGGCAGGCTTTGTTTTCTGGTTGCTTTGTGGTGATTCCTTCTGAGACAGAGGTAACAAGAGGCATAGCTTCTGGAGGTGTTGCCAGGGGGAGAGTTCATAGTTATATCCAAGCCTCTGTTACAGCCTGAGTCCTCTGCTCCCTGATTGTCAATGTCACCAACAACACCCTGTTCCTATATGATCCACGCCCATTTCCATCTCTTGCCTGCCATGATGGATTGCATTTCTGACCCAGGAGGCAGAATAAAGCCAACCTCCCTTAAGTCGTTACTCTCAGCTACTTAGTCACATTGACAAGAAATGTACCATCCAGGGAAAGAATGAAATATATCTTTAGACATGAGAGACTGTGTACTTTTCAGAGGAAAGGCCAGAGCTGAAGATATAAGCACAAAGTCACTGGTGTATTTGCAGCCGTGACACCCAGGAATATCACTGCCCTCCACAGCATCTTAATACCTAAAATGTGGGTGAAACATGCCCACCCTCTGAAAACGACCTACATCAGTTTTAAGGAGGGAAGAGGAAAACCAAGAGGTTGTTTTCCTCCGAGTGCAGAGAGGGTGATGGGTGGGATGCATTGCTAGTTTTGAAACACCCCTAGACTTGGCGAGAGAATTTGCACTGTAGCAGAAGAAAGGAGATAAAAGAGGTGAGAAAAAAAAAGCACCGTGGATTCTGTCCCTTGATTCACTTTGCCTATATGCTAAGAGGTGGTCAAACAGTGTTTCACACAAGTCATAATATTTTCACAAGGGCTCTTAGAAAGAGCCCACATTTTCCAGGTCAAGGGGCCCTAGGCTATTCTGGCAGAAAAAAAGCAGCTTAAGCATTTGCAAAGGCTTATGGTAGAGCAGATCCAGGGAACCTGAGGCTTCAAATGCAAAGAGCAAAACAGTAAGGGCTGATACTTAAAAGGCAGATGTGAGCCAGGTAATAGAAGCCCTGCCCCCCCCCCCCCAGAAGCCTGGGTTCTATCCTGTAAGTAATGAGGGCAAAGAGTAAAAGAAGCATGTCTACACAGATGCAACTCTTCACAGTATAGAATAGCTCAGTCTCATCTAAAATGTGTGTTACTATATAGTTATGCAATAGTTGCACCTACTATGCTAGGAGTCATGGCTGAACATGAGCCACATGCCTCAGCCTACTGCCTACCCATGTTGATCTTCAGTGTCCTTGGCTACCATGGGGCAAGATTGAACTGGAAGAATTGTAAGTCCCTTTCCCATTCGTAGCCTTTGCTCTGACTCTATCTGGCTACTAAGAACGATTAGGGAGTACTTCTTGGTAGAACTCAGAACTGGGTCTGAAATAGCATATAGAATTTATACGCACCTACCCGAAGGGAGAGGGGAGACCAGAAACCACCAGAGAAAGGGGTAAGGCATATTACTCAGCAAAAGTCAGCTCTAGGAAGACAGGAACCACATCTTTGGTTCCCAGCTGCCCAGACCTTTCTGCCCAGGGCCCAATAAAAAATCAGTTCTCATAAACACATATTGAATGGCTACAGGAACAGATGGTTGATTAAAGAGAGCTGGCCCCATGGGGATATTAGCAATTATAGTAGGTGATATGCCAGGTCATGGACTGACCTGGAGGGACTAGGGGATGATAAGGAAGTCACACACTGGGGACTCCTAAAGACTTTCATAATCACACTTAGAAAATTCTGGAAGTTGCATTTGTCATCCTCAATGTGATGGGTTGAGCAATGGTCTCTCAGTGACCTAATGCAGTCTGCTTTTCTCTAAGTAGTAACTTGCTATTTGTTTCAGGGTAAAAAGATCCCCACTGATGATAAAAAGAGCCCAGCTGTGTTTGGGTTTTACAGCCCGTCTCAAGATTTCTCTCAGATGTTTTGGTTTATGGCAAAGTTGGAAAAACAGTATTATTGTGATCATTATTACCATGACCGTTTATTCAACTACCACTAATAATTAATGTTTACTGAGTGCCATTAATATGCAATGGAATTCAACAAGCAATGAATTAGGTTTGGCCTCTGTCCAGTGGGCTTGTTGTAAAGAAGAAAAAAACAAGTTATCACCCAAATTTTAATCTCTAAAAAATATGTTTATTTCGTAGGCTCCTCTTGGTTACATTTTGCTAAAATGACTGAAACTAATAAAGCTGACATTCAGCCCGTTGGCGATGTTTACACCAACATTTCCCAAAATGATGTGCTATGTGGAAAGGACACTGTTAGGTGATACATAGCAAAAAAGGATGCTCACAAAATAAATAAATAAATTTGGAAAACAATGTCTTAAATAAACGTAAATGCTGTTGCTGCTGCAGGATTTTGCTGCAGTTTGCGTGGGATAATGTGCCTTGTAAGCACCAAGAGAGGGAGACATCTAAGCACATTCTAGACTTATTTGAGTATGGAATCGTTTTATGAAGGACCATAAAAATGTGGATTTAAAAATCTGTTCTTATGTTTAAAATGCAGGGTTTTTTTTTTCCACAATGAAGAAATTTTATTGCTTCCATGCTTTCCCTGGCCTCTTGGCTCACCAGAATTTTAGTGGCACAATTTTATCATTGTCAAGGAATGAGTGTGGGTAGTTGTAAGGAATCCATCACTCCTGACTTCAAGGTGATGAGCACACTACCAATATTTGGTCCCTCCCCAGGTCCCACTGCATTGAGGCTACCCTAGCAATTGTGTGACACATGAGGATAGTCATTTTTGCTGCAGTATGAAGACTATGAACCAGCCTTTTGTGAATACAGATTGAGTATCCCAACCCAAAAATCTAAAATCCAAACTGCTCTGAAATCTGAAAGTGCTTAAAAAAGTTGCTTTGATTTTGCAGCTATTCTGGGTTTTAATAAAAGTTCAAATTAGGGATTGTTAAGAGGTCAAAAATAAACAAACTATTAAAAATTTTCCCAAATCTGATAGGCACTTCCAGTTCCAAACATTTGGGGGTCAGGGTTACTTGGCTGTACTTATCCAAATGGAATCCTTACATACAAAACGGCTCAGTACATATGACTAATTGTTGGCAAGGGCCTAGGGCAACTGGCACTGGCCTTGGCTGACGGTTTTTGCTGTGAGTGCAAAGAAAGGCACACTCATTGGAGAGTAATTTAGCAGGTTCCTAAGAGGCTAACTGCACACCCATATGCTGATATATCCCCTTGACACTATTTTTTTTAACTTGGGAGAGTTAAATGAGTGACTCTATCCACAGAAAACATTGTATAAAATTCTCTTATTTAAAAAAATCATGGATGAAAATTTTGAACATGACCTTCATCCCAGGTTGGATAGACAAAATATGTTATGTTCACCCAGTGGAATAGTACCCTGCAGTAAAAAGTAAATACCTACATTTGTACACAGTATGGAAAAAAAATCTCCAAAAAAAGTATTATAAGTTAAGGAAAGTGAGATTACATATTATATGATTTCATTAATATAACGTTCTGAGATATCAAAACTCACTCAGACAATAGAAATTGACTTGGCATTTGCATTGAGATAGAGACAGAAGCAGTCTGGTGGGTGGAAATCTTTCTACAGCGGGGGTGGCAGGAAGCAAATGTGTCATTTAGTGACTGAAGCGGTAGTTACATGAATGTTTACACTTGTCAAAACTCTTCACAGCAAATGCTTAGAGTCCGTGCATTTTATTATATATAAGTTAAACTACAATGAAAACAAAGAAGCGGAAATAACTGAACCTTTTACCACACACAGCAGCTCGGTGAGATCTGTGAGCTTGCACCTCAGCCATGAGTTGTTATGACTGCTTGTTAATGAAGTAATTACAGGAAATCACTTGTCATGTACCAGAGGACATTATTCATTTTAATTTCTTGGAATGAAAGTGGATCTTCCCTAGAGATGGCACTCCTCAGATCAACCTGGACAACCTTCCTGAAGCACGGCATTGAGAGCCAATTCCACATATGTTGTTTCAATGTGCTCCTGAGAGCTCTTTGTGAAAAACAAATGTTTTTGATGATATGGTCAGCTGATGAGTGGGCCTTTGTTTTCATTAAGATAATTACTGGCTCATATTTCTTCCAGCTTGCATTCCTCTCATCCCAGCCCAGCATTGTGTTTATTCACTGGTGGGTGACAGCGTACTGAATTGTGATTTTTTAATCAGTGCACGTGTGCATGTGCATGAGTCTGTGTGTGTGTGTGTGTGTGTGTGTGTGTGTGTGTGTGTGTGTGTGTGTTGGTTCTGTCCTTCTACCGTTTGAGTTCCTGGGATCAAACTCAGGACATCAGCCTTAGTGACAAGAATCCATACCCACGGAGCTATCTCCCCAACCCCTATCCAGATTCCTAAGTGTAACAGCAAACTTAGAGAGCAGTGACTGAAGACAAGGGAGAATGGACATCATCCATCGGTGTCAACAATTTTTTACTAAGTCATTCCATGGAAAAATGTAAGGATCAGCGTAAGTGTGGGCCATAAATAGGTCTAGGATTGATGAGCAATTATGTACTACTGCTTTTCATTTTTAAGAACCCCATTCATGTAGTCTGGGTCTTAGATCTTCTACTAGACCTGGTAGGAATTGCTATGCAAATGACTTCATGGGCAACGTACATTAATGCAATGTTAGGGTGACTCTCCTGCATCCCTGCCTTTCTCTCTTGCCAGTCATTCTCATCTTCCTTCTTGCCATCATCATTCTACACCCCACTACTTGAGCATTTACTATTTTCTGGGCATTCTGTATCCTGTACTTCCATTTCTACTGTTTTGGTTCATAATTTCTAACTTATAGTTAGACACAGTAATTCCCATTCATTCTAAAGTTCCTAATGTGTTCAATTCTCATCTCTGTGAGTCCAAGACTCATTTAATCTGAAAGGGAAGGGTGGGGGCCGTCGACTGCTTCTGTCCTGGAGGAGTACATTTTGCAACTGTAGTCTTGAATCCATTTGCAGCAAATCTTGCATTTCCCTAGGAAGAGGACATGGATAAAGGTGCTGGGTGGAGGGCAAGAGACTCCCACCCTGAATCTAGGAATTCGGCTCTCAGGGCAACCTGGGGTCAAGTTGTTGGCTTTCAGCATCCTTATTTGAAAACCTCCATCCACAGGGTACAAGTGGATGGCCAGAGAGCAAGTGAATTACTTTCCAAATTTGAAAAGCTTCTCAAAGTCCATAATGGATGTTTTCACTTCCAAGTTTTTACAATAAAGTTAATTAAATTTTTTAATACAAAATTGGTCAGGCTACATATTTTTAGTTAAATTATATTTCTGCATAATGAACACTGAGATTAAGAAGATGCCAGAGTTCAATAAAAAATGTTGAAAAAGTAAATATAAGTTAATTGGTAGGCAAAAATATTTCAAAATACAGGATTTATGAGGATAATACTTTTAAAAAGGTATTTAGTATTGAAAAGATTGAGAAAAGCCAAATGACTTCTAAGGACCTTCCAAGTTTTAAGATGATTCTGTGAATTGAACTGTTTTTGTAAGTGTATAAGTGGCCTAACTACAAGCATGAATGTGTCTCACACAGTTCTAAGTCCTTTAACAATGAGGACTCATTCTGAGATTGTGTCTTTAGGATATTTTGTCATTGAACACACATTGTACTTGCGTGGACCTAGGTGGCTAAAATGTGAGTAGGCTATATCATCTTACAGGACACTGTCACATGGGTAACCTGTCACTGCCTGAAAACATTATATGACACATGAGTGCAAGTGTTGCCAGGTCCCTTTAAGAATTTTGTACATCTTCAGGACTGTTTATGGTTAATTCACTCACTTTAAAAACAAGAAAGCTGAGGCCAGGGCAGGATAAAAGTGCTTAGACAGGGCCACACAGACTGATTTGTCGGTCAATCTCACTTGAATGATCATGCTGCTATTTGCAATGTACTTTTCAGTCATGGCAGGTATCACATCACATGTGAGTGTGATGTTGGTTCTTTTTCAACTTGACACAACCTAGAATCACCTCAATAATGAATTGCTCCAAACAAGTTGGACATGTCTGTGAGAGTGTTTATAATTGGTTAATTAATATGGGGTGAGTTATTCTGAACTATTGTGGCACCATCTCATGGACCAGCTCCTGAATGATGACAGGTGAGACCCACACTAATCACCTCTTTTCAATGGAATCATCTCTCAGAAGGCCCTGTCTCCAACGAAGTCACATTCTGACACACATGGTGTTCATGCCTCTACTTATGAGTGTGGAGGAGTCCCACTTGTAACAAATCAGTGAATTTCTCACTTTTCTTCAGTGCTGCAAGTGTAAGGCAAGTTTCAAAGTTTCTCCTTGTAGCATCTTTTTGTCTGTAAACTTGTTGAATCAGTAAAACACAGTAAGAAACTAGGAGATTCACACCTGGCTCACAGCCTTGGAGATTCCTGAGCCCTGAGATTTGGTACACAGCTCTCTCAAAGTCATCCTTTGTTCATGTTCCAGCCTTTCTGTGTCTCAGGCAGGAGCCTCCAGAGTAGATGTAACTTAGTGAATAAGAAAGACCCTAAGGTTCAGGTCTGAGAAAGTAAACCAAGGTCAGAATATCCAGGTGTGGTGGCAGAAGACTCAGCAGTGAATGTGAGCTGAGACCCAGTTGCAACCCAGCCCAGGGACATGGCTTCTGTCACCCAACTAGTAGCAACTTCCTCCTCTAGTCAGGTGGCACCAAAAGTCAATGTGCCAAAAATGACTGAGTTTCACCAGTAGAAACTGCATCAGAAAGCCTCTTGCTAATGTGTTTGTTGATACAGTTGTGTACTGTGCTGCTGTGGAATAATCTATGTATACTGTAAATATGTATTGGTCTCATTGTTAATACAAAGCTGATTAGCCGATGGCTAGACAGGATTTTCTGGGCAAAGAGAAGGCTGAGAAGAAGGGCAGAGTCTCAGGAGTCATGAGAGATGCAGTTAGAAGCAAGAAGAATGTGTTATGTTGAAAGAAGGTATGGCCATGTGGCAGAGGGTAGATAAGAAATACGGATTAATTTAAAATATAAGAGTTAGCTAGTAACCAGCCTGAGCTATTGGCTGAGCATTTATAATTAATAACAAGTCTCTGAATGGTTAGTTGGGATCCACTGCTGAGACACAGTGAAACTTCACCTACACTGTGCATCTTGACTTCAGATATATTAGAGAAGTACCCATTCTCAGAATGTAATCTCTTTGTTAGGTCTATAATGTTGTGCCCACCTAGAAGCACTCAATCAGATCTCCTGATCACCACCACTAGGAAGAGATCAGACCACCAGCCCAGGAAGAATTCTCTTAGCTACTGCATCGAGTCCTCAGAGCCCTGCACGACTGAGAGATGAGGTCTCTCCTGAAAGAGCTCAGGAAGAAGTCACTTCTGTTTCTTCTGATGGTCCAGGGCTCTTTCCCCCACCTTTCAATTCATTCTGCTGCTTTGCTGAATTGTACAAATTCAAAAATTGATTTGCACAAAGCTTTGCTCAGGTTGAGAATCCTGCCTCTGGGAATAGCCGTGGCAAAGGTCATTACTTTGGCTGCTGCTGTTTGGTACCTCTTGTCCTTGATGGGCAGTTGAGTGCTCTGAGTGGAAGGCTTGCTTTGCCATGTAAGGAATAGCTGTTCCCTCTTGCCAGGAGCTTGACGTAGTGCCTTCTTGTAATTGAGTGGAGGGAGCAAGCTCTTCAGCTTGCAGCTGAAAGAAATGGTCCAACAACCTAGGAACACATGAAACGAACTCCCCAGTTGCTGAGGGGTAAGAGGCATTTTCTAAAAGCATGGATGGAAGCTGATGATTCACTTGGTAGCCTGTTGATCTGATGACAGAAATGTGCCAGCACAGTACTCTGAGGTCCAGAAATAGATAGAATATCATCAGCCCTGCTCTTGCTGTCCCTGCAGTGATGATGCAAGGGGCACAGGTGCTGCAGCTGTGGGTTGCAGTGGGAAGAGATGGATAGGGTAAGCTCCGCTGCCCCACACAGCTCCCGCTGCAGGCAGCTTGCTTCCTTGTGTTCGTTCCACTGTTCCGAAGCCCCGGCCAAGCAGCCTGCTGCTGTGACCTAGTTACCATGGAGAACTTGCACATTCTCGGCTCCCTTGCTGCTTTTACGGGCAGAATTACTGAAGAGAATGTCTTTGCTGCTAAGAAATATAAATATTACAGAGAGATGCTCATTTTCTCCCTCTATGATGATTATTACAAAAGATATGCAAGATGACTTCATTACAGAGCACTTTCCTCTGCAACAAGCCTGTGGTGGGCTTCCACAGGGGTGGGTAGTGTTGCTAGGAACTGGATTAGATTAACCCTTGACTACCTGTTATACAGATACAGTGTAAGTTATCCATCCATCAGATTTGTGTGGAATTCTGACTTCGTGCTAGGCACCGGGAAGCCAAAGACAGAGAAGATACTGTCCTTGCCCACATGGAGCATGGAGTCTAGGAACAGAAGCAAGAACATCGAACAAATAAGTGCAGTTTTAAAATGTTTCAGTAGACTCCTGTATCAAAGGCAAATGCGGGCAAGTAAACAGAACTAGGGGAGTGATACACATATGCTGGGACCTATCTTTGTCAGGAAGACATGCTGCAAGAGGCGTCCCCAGGCTGAGTCTTGATGGTGAGCTCTTTCTTCACATGGAAAGAGGTCTTTCAGCTACTCCTCCACTGTTGTCTTTTAAAAAAGAAAAAGGAGAAGATGATGGGCAATGGTGAGAAGCTACGTGCCAACTGAACCTTCTTTCACATTTTGCTAACATTCCTATAAAATGATATATTCTCTGCAGCTGCAAGAGAGCCTGGGTCACTGAGCATTTTCATCTGGGCTTCTGGAGATCCTGAATAAAACTGATATTTGCTTAGTAAGGCATGGTGATCAGCTTCCCCAATGGTCCCTAATGAGTCTCCTCCCCTGGTAGCCATGTACTTATGGAATTCCTTCCCATAGTGAATAAGGCTGGGCTTCGGGTTACAGCCATGTATCTCATGTAAGTGGGGCCATGCACTGCAAGGCAGTTTCTAACTCAGTCTCGTTATAAGGACAATTAAGCAGCCACAGTAAGATGTCAACCTATAGCAAAACTCATTTCCAACCCTTCTAATAAGCCAATCCAAATATTTCTTCAGCCCTATCAAGTCTTCAGATGACCATAGGCACAGCTACATTGGACTAAAACGTTGTGGAAAACTCAGAGCCAGACACAATCAATTGCATCTTTGCTTAATGCATAAATGCCAGTGGGATGAAAACACTATCTGACAAATAGTTCCCAAACTCCAACTTTCTAACTGGTTAGGCTAGTAGTAACTTTACATAAAATACAGGTGACAGGATAAGTTTAGGAAAGGTGTAATAAGGACACGAGTGTAACTGTCAACGTCTTGGATGCTGGATGTGGGGCACTTGGCAGTGACTACTGGAGTGTGCAGTTTTGAGACACACAATAAATGGCCCCCCTTAAAGTGATACTTTCCACTAAAATACCTCCTAGGAAAGGGGAGAGTCTTTCCTGTTAGAGTTCCCATAGCACATTACATAATCCAGAGTGCTCTCCTAATTACTTATTTAGAACAGTAAAGTGTAGAGGCATATGCCTTTAAAAAATCCCAGCATTTGGGAGGTGGAGGCAGGCAGATCTCTGTGAGTTCAAGGCCAGTCTAGTCTACATAGTGAATTCCAGGACATCTGGAGCAACATAGAAAAAACTTGTCAAACACACACACACACATACACACACACACACACACACACACACACACACACACACACACACCAAATAGAACAGTGAAGTGATGCTTCTGCAGATAGATTAACCTGAAACTGCCTTAATCAATGCTACTTTGGGATACTTAGGATGGTTGTCTAATATAATCAATCCTCCCTAAAAGTTTAAAGATTTTGAACATTGAATTAAATAATTGTTTTTGTAGTTGTGGTTTAACAACTGCAAATGCTCAATATCATGTTAAGATGTCATAGCAATCCTTCTAAGAAGCTATGTAGTGAGTGAGTTCAGACTATGGATACACATAACTCAAACAAAACAAAACACGGAAAACATTTTATGCCAAAAATTAACCATGGTTTAGGTGCATTTTTAGTTACACTATTATCAGAAGAGAAGGGCGTATAATAGAAAGTATTCACTTCTTTATAATTAGCTTCGTTATACAGAGAAGGAGAGGCATGTACTTTGGTTAAAGGGGGATGCAGAATTTAAGGAACTGTTTCAGTTGACACAAAAGCACTAAGCATCTGCAAACTGAGGGAAGATTGTCAGAAAATTGTTAGCAATCTAGATATGAAAGGTCCCAGGAAGAAGCAGAAGGAATGGTACAGTAAGAAGACCAAAGACCACATCCTCTGGACTAATGATATGAGATTAGCGGATAGGTGGATGTGAACCCTCACAAGACTCCTTATGTCCACCTATTCTTGCTTTCTAAGTCTTGACACCAGGCATCTGGCCTCGGAGTTGCCAGCACTCCTACCTTCAGAAGCAGGCTGAAGAGTGGATAGAAGGGGCTGGATTTGGAGTCAGAGTTCTTGATTCTCCATTAGCTTCATAGAGCGTAATACTTGATTGCAAAAGGCTACAGTCTCTAGAATTTTGTAGAACTTGGTTCCCTTTCCTCCTGACCCAGAAACCCCTTTCCTGCAGTGTAGCCTTGGGGAGTGAGAGGAGAAAGTTTGCCTCCGGACCCTGGGTGTTCTCCCTGAGCATCCTCTCTGTGGCTGCCTGGCATCAGCGTGCCAGCCTAGTCCACAGGCGCATGAAACTCCATCTCCAAACCCACCTCCAACTCCAACATTTTAAACGTCTATAAACACTTAACTCATATGATGCCTTTAAATAATAAAACAAGGTGGAATATAATTAAGGGGCAAAGTGAGTTGTACAGACAATTTGTGCTGTGAGCAAGTCTTTTTAAGTTGACTAATGTGACATTGTTCTCCCGAAAAAGAAAACTTCAGCATTTTATTTTCTGAATTACCTTGATCCAAATTAGGTCACGGGAGGGTGAGGGTGGAGAATTGGAAAAGTCCCAGAGCACCTCTCAGGTGATGCAAACTCTGATTGTCTTTGTAATCCCACTGAAAGAAGAAAGGCCAGAGCTGCATGGTTGTGCAGCCGAGGACAAGACTGCCTCCATCTACAGCAAGGTCCCTGTTTGCAGAACAAAGAGCCTTCAGCCCAGTGGACAGTCTGTTATCAGCCAGCGGCAGGCTGAAAAATAATCTCCAGCCACGAGCAACAATGGGTGCTGTATCTCAGGCCAGGTAATGAGGAGTCTTTAAACTGCATCAGCTCGATTGTATTATCCTTTAGTTTTACACTTCTCAGCCCAGAATAGTCTTATCTTTTCCTTTCTGTTGTTCTGTGCAGCCCTCTCCCCCATCCATGAAGGAAAAGACATCAGGTGGCCTTTTTGCTTTCCTCCCTTTTTCCAATGTGAAGCCACTGCATAATAATAAGACTCCATGCAAAATTTTGTGCACAAAATTAAAGTGACCTGCCTCAGTTTCTTTGCTTCAAGAGCAGATCCAAGATAGAAAAAAAAATGTGCATACTGAGGCAGACTAGTGCCAGTGCTGGGTTCTTGCTGGGGTCACGCTCTCTAAGCAGGGAAGGGATTCATCTACATCCGGGCAACAACACCTGCTGCATCAACTCTCTCATTTGTTCAGAGACACCAAGCAAGGAATCAGATCTTAAACTCCAAGAGCAACCACTCCTGTGTTGCTGATTCAATATGAAGTACTAATTGGTTCTCTCAGTGTTTTACATTTAAAAACCATTCTTCATTCCAATAGGTATTGACCAGGCTTGAGAAAGGGCTTGGTTTTTGTGCAGCCTCTTGGACTTTCTTCCACAGAGCCTCTCTGTGTCATGGTCTTCTATCTGTGTGATACTCCTCGTATGTATTCAAGGAAGAAGACTCCCAGTTACTTAAGACTATCGGACCATAGCTGTCTAGGAAACTCCAAGTGGGTGGAAGCTGACACAGGATGATTTCTGACTTAAGAAGGATGGACATGTGGAGCAGTGACCTGGGTATGAGCAAAAGGCCTGCTACCACCTTTGTTTTCTCAATTTTGGAAACATGTGTAGGTTAGCAATGAGAAGGAAAGAATTTGCTTTTATTAAAAAATGAATACTTGGAAGATTTCAAAGTGAATTCCAAAAGGAGTTAAACATAAAAATGAAAGAGCATTAAAAATGATATACGGTATTTTTATAACCTTGAGTTTGGAAATAACTTCAGGAAGATTCAAAGTGCAGAAGTTATCAAAGAAAAGGTTGACGGATTTGGCAATGTTAAAAACTTAATACAGAGAAAGCCATTTACAATGAAGTTAAAGGTATATATGTCTCTGAAAGAAAATATGTATAATATCTATAAAGGAAAATGGATCATACACAAAATATATAAATATTTCTAATAAAAAATACAAAACAACCCCACAGTAAAAATGAGCAAATATACAGGAAATACATAATATATAGTGTGAATGTACAAATGGGCAATAGGGTAAACAGATACAGATTTTGCTGGAAATCAACAGATGATGAACTACAACCAGAAGATAATTATCTTCACAGCAATGAGCTTGGCAGAATCAAAGGAGCCCAATACAACGTAGTTTGGGGAACCTGGAAGGCAGACTTCCTCGTGTAGCATAGCAGAGGATGAAAATTGTAAGCCTACTGTTGACCCACCTGGCAGCATTGGTCAAATGGTGAGTATCTGTAAGAATCTTTTCTAGAGACATTTATGTACAGTGGCCAAACGCATGTGCAGAGGAACACTCACAGCCTGTGGTAATCAAGATAAATAAGAAACTACCTGTTACCCAAGTGGAAAACTTTGCTGGGTTTGAGAGGCACAGATGTGCCATTCCAACTATGCAAGAATCTATGGCAAGAAGATCACAAGAGCAAGGCCTGCCTGGGCTACAGAGCAATTGGTCAGCTTGGGAGACTTAGTAAGACCACATACCAAAAGGATGTGGCTTAATGGGAGAGTGTTTGCCTTTCCTGTGAAACAAGGCAACGGAGTGAACCCCTGCACAGGAGAGAGAGGGGGCATGGGATATTTAAGCATAGGGTACCTTTTCTGCAGCCCATGAAAAGGAGAGAGGCGCTGAAGAGATTGCTTGATTAGTACATCATCTGGCACACAAACACGAGGACCTTACTTCTGCTCTCATAGCCATGTAAAAGTCTATTATAGGGGAACGTATCTGTGACTCCAGAATGGGAAGAGGCAAAAACAGACAGATCCCAGAGCTCATTGGCCAGTGACCCTAACCAAATCCACAAGTTCCAGGTTAAGTGAGAGATCCTGTCTCATAAAATAATGTTGAGAGTGATTAGAGCTATCCCCAGGGTCCATTTCAGGGCTCCACACAGGCACACACACACACACACACACACACACACACACACACACACACACGAGAAAGGGAATGTGAGACCTGCTCAGGCATGGATTTCCATGAAGGTAAATTTCTATATGAAAAGAATAAAAGTAGTATTATTTTCATTTATGTAAAGAAGGGAGATCAATACACATATGCATGTCTTCAGACGCACAAATGCATAGGACATGTAACACATTTAGGATGTGTCATAGGTTGAGAAGGAATTGACAGAGAAGTTTTCAATAGCCACTATTTCACTACGTTAGTGCTTGGATCTTTTCCAACAATATACTCATTTATTAAATATGCAACAGGAAAGGGATTTTAAAGATTCAGATACAAGTCTCACGGCTAATTCATTGTTAACAAATTGAGATGTTTATCCACAAGAGGGAACTCGTGCCTGGTACTATAAACCTTGTCAAAAATCCATGACTGAGGAGGCTTTAGGCCTTAAGGAGGACCTTACCACCACTGCTTGTCTAAATTGACATAGCATCCAAGCACTTTCTGAATGTCTATGCTTATATCCACAGACATACACTGCTCCCAGCCATAGTCAGAGAAGCCTCTCTTCACATTGATGGTAGGAGACTACAAAGCCCCATGGCGCCACAGGATGCTGAGAATAAAGGGTGGGTGGGGTTCAGCCCTTAAAAAGACATTTGTATCACCCTCTCACGACTCAGGAATTGTTTCAAAAGATAGAGCAGAAAAGATTCAAGACCCAGAAGAGAGGGAGAAAGGCTGTAAAATGCCATCTTCTTCTTCTTTTTTTGTTTGTTTTTGTTTTTGTTTTTGTTTTTGTTTTGTTTTGTTTTTGTTTTTCGAGACAGGGTTTCTCTATGTAGCTTTGTGCCTTTCCTGGATCTCGCTCTGTAGACTAGGCTGGCTTCAAACTCACAAAGATCTGCCTGCCTCTGCCTCCCGAGTGCTGGGATTAAAGGCGTGTGCCACCACTGCCCAGCAAAATCCCATCTTCTAAGCACCACGTGGCCATGCAATTGTGAACTCACAGTATCTGCACCATGTCCACAAAAGCGGGGCCCACCTAACAGTCAGCTATGGGTGGGGCTGGGGCCCATGGGGTCTACCATTTGCTGCTGAACTAGAAATGATATTCTGGGAAAATATTCTGGCAAGGAAGAGATTCTGAGAGAGAAGACAAGGCACAGTAGCCAGCTGTGGACCCACTAGTGAGCCCACCAATGCCTAGTGGGCAGTTCCACACCCATGGTCACACAGAGGGCCCAGGTTAAACCCTGTGGGACACTGAATAAAACAGTCGGTTGTGAATGTGGGAAAGAGGTTTGGAGGGAAGAACGGGACTGGCAGGGGCTTGGAGGGACAGAAGCAAGAATAAGGCAGAAAGTAATCAAAATGTATTATATACATGAATAAAACTGCTACCAGACAAAGTTTATTAATACAAACATTAGTAACTATAAAAACTGAGGTATTATTTTGTAAAACCTTGAGAAGGCATCAATGATATATCTTCTAAGATTTAAAAAAAAAACTTTTTTAAAGTAAGAAATAATGGAGAAAGGATATTTGATTAAAGTAGAAGGGTATTTATTTATTTATTCATTCACTCATTTAACACATAATTGTAGAATAACTATGATACACCAGGCTTATTCTGAACATAAGATACACAGATAAACAAAACAAAGTATTTGCCCTTAGAAAGCTTAAATTCTCCAGGCCAGCTAAAAGAGTGGGATGGGGTGGGATGGGATGGGATTAGGCAGTAAACAAATAAGAAGTATATATATAATGTTAGAGGGTACAGAGTCCTCTGATGTCATAAGCACGGAGAGGAGGCTGGGAGCTGGTCACAGAAGCGTTTGTGACACGCAATAGTCAGCAGAGTCCTCACTGATGTGAATTCTGAGAGACATTTTGAAAGAGATAACTTCCATTAACAGAATGTCCTCCCATACTGGCCTGTGGAGAAGCCTGTGATACATTTTTTTGATTGATGATTGGTCTGGGAGGGCCCTGCTCACTTTGAACAGTATCACCTTTTGTCTTGTGGTCCTGAGTGCTATGGGAAATCCATGAGGAGCAACGCAGTAAGCAACACTCCTCCATGGCCTTTGTTCCAGTTCCTGCCTCCAGGTTCATGCCCTAAATTCCTGTCCTGGCTTCGAGATGGACTTACAAGCTGTGAGATGAAATAAACTTTTTCTTCCTTTAGTTGCTTTTGGCCATGGTGTTTTATCACAGTGATAGAAACCCTAAGACGATACAGGTCAGCAAAGCTTAGGAATCACTTACGTAGTCCAAGTGGCTTGCTTGGCTGGTAGGAAAGCACAGGTCCTTTAAGGCTGACTGCCCAAGCAAGTCAACAGTATGGCAGAGTGGGCCTCCAACAGGAACACCTGACTTACATTACTTGACTTTGAAAGCACAATAGAGGAACGCCAACCGACACTTGTTAGACTCTCAATGCTCCTTGGCACCTCTCAGGAGAGACCTGAGACGCTGCCTTGTTCCTTAACAAAGCCAAGGCTACTGGTCTGGGGACTGCACTTCAATTAGCAAAGCCCTTGACTTTCCTGCATTGTGTGGTAGAGATGTTTGGACCCGACTCCAGGTTTGGAAACTGGAAATAGGATTGCTTTTATATGAGTCTGTGACAATGGCCATGGCTCCCTATTGTGAACTCAAGAGTTTGGAGATAATGATTGAGGGAGTGTATGTGCTGGCCAAAGAGATGTTGGTTCAGGGGACCAAATGGAGGGGGAGGAAATGAGCTGATGTGGGTTGTAGACATTAATGAGCTCTTCAAAGTGAGACTTGAAAATTATATTTACACAGAAATTCTGTGGAGAAAGTTGAGGCAATTATGCAGATAACACAAGTCAAATCTCCCAAAGTTCTGGCTTCATTGATCTGGATAAGTGGATATTTTTTAACTTGATAAATCCAGAAAATTGATACTGGGGAAAGTTCTTTAATTACTATGTATTAAGACAAGCATCACAGCAACCAGTGGAGAATGCTCATGGTCCTATTGAATACCTCAGTTTTCTTTTCTAAGGGCTGGGGATTTCACCATTTTTGCTTCCCTATGTGACTTTCAGAGGCAGTTCCCACAGACAATCCTGCCTTCTACATTACATTGAAAGTAAAGTATGGTCTACGCATGGTTACCAGACACCCAGGTCTGTAAAAATTGACTTCAGGGCTATAAGTTTCAAGTTTGCCTAAGAGATGGGTCACACACTTCAAATACACCATTTTGACTGTTGGAGTGGTGTGTCCTCCATTTAAGAAGGCTATGATGCAATGTGATTACAGATGTGCTCTCATGCAGCCCCTGGCTGAGGGACCTGCTCTCAAGGCCCCTAACAAGGAGTCTCTCACCAGGAAGTAGACCTCACTGCATTATTTAGATGTCATAAACTACCATCTACTTTCCAATGCCACGAGCTTGAAGCACAGCATGACTGATGAGCAGGTTCCTACTGAATGTCACTGAATGACACCTTGCCTCCTTTTACACAGTTAAGAGCGGGACACTGAGCACTTCACCTCTAATTACCAAAAGATGTGTGCATCCCTCCCCATCTACAACCCAAGCATCATAGAGTGTCTTCTAATTTAGGTGTGGATCCTACAGGTTAAGGGCTCAGATATAAGACTGTTCCCCACCCAGTTCAAACATTGCTCATATGTGATAGGCTGTCATCTCTACCTCTGACTGTCTGTAAACTGGGACTCTACCTACCTATTCCCTGAGTTTAATTAATTTTCTCATGAAATTTGGGGAAACACCATGCATTTACTCACACTTATCCATTTATTATAGCAATTATGAAGGACACAAATGAAAGAGATTTGTAGGGTATATTATGGGATAAAGGGCAAGGAATTTCTGTACTCCCCAATCTTCTACCTGACAAGAGCCTCTGCATATGGTCAGGTATCTGGGAATTCACAAACCCAGTGTGTTTGAGGTTTTATAGACATCTTCATTTAATTGGCAAGACTGATTATATACCTGGCCATTAGTGGTCAACTTAATGCTTAGGCCCTTTCCCTTCCTGGATGTGGTAAGTGTTAATAGATGGGGAGTCTCAACTCTCTCAGCCTGCCTTAGTCTTCATGTGGATCTCCAAGTCCTGAAGTCACCGGGAGGCTCAGACCCCAGTCATCTTATCAGGGTACAAAAAGATACTCATTCATCTAGGTATTCAAAGGACATTAGGATCTGTGTGTCAGAATTAAGTATTCCTTTCACAGTCTCTCAACCTGAGTTATGTTTTGTTCTCTTGTGCTTCTTCTGGTACCCTCAGTTTCCTCTGATACCTCATTAATCTCACTCAGCCCACTTCCCATCTAGAAAGTAGTATGGGCAAGCCTGCCTAAATTCATGTGCTTTTATTTAATTACGGAGATCTTTGTCTATCTGTCATCTGACAAACCAGTCCACACTAGCAAATATCTAAATAAAAGCCCAAAGCCATCTGTAACATTTCAATTATTGCTATGGAACTCAGTCTAAGGAATTCTTCCCAAGAGGCATCTTTCCCTTCCTGGGCTTCTTACATAGAGTATATTTGATATTTTGTAACCTTATTTAAATGACTCAAGGTCATCTTTGTGAACAGTGCTTATTGTGTCAAGCTGCATTTTGGGA
Source organism: Peromyscus attwateri (assembly GCA_902168425.1). Taxonomy (NCBI): domain Eukaryota; kingdom Metazoa; phylum Chordata; class Mammalia; order Rodentia; family Cricetidae; genus Peromyscus; species Peromyscus attwateri. The sequence goes on from CABHPP010144073.1 coordinate 26,340, forward strand.
TACTCTCCAGAGCTATTGAAGTGCATGGTTATTTGCTTCTGCAAAAGATAGCCTCGAGTTGATATGCTTTGGAATTCATGTGTCCACTTTTTATAGTTTTTCCTTATTCTTCCTTGCTGTCAGCAGAGCCGTCATCAATTTTCACTGTTGAAATTTCACTTGTCTAAAGTCAGCATCCATCTTCCTGCTGTCGGGGCTCAGTGTCTGAATTCCTAGCTGCGGCAGTGCCTCTCGAAGTAAGACTCATATGCCTCTGGGAATCAAAACAGATTTCGCAGATGGGACTGGGAGGTCAAGTGAATTACTCCTATGGATAAGACCAAAGCTATTCCCAATGGTTTAAGCGAGGACTTACTATTCCCAAACTGTCCCAATGGTGGGAGAACAGCCTTGGTACTCAAGCTAGAAACTCAGATAATGAACTTGGAGTCCATGCTCTGCTAACAGGCACTGCTCATTGGTGAGAAAATGTCAGTTTAATTGGATAATTTTGTTGCTGTTTTTGAGGCAGTGGAAGTCTGTGCTACATCTGAACTGTTGGATCCATGATCTTCAACATTCTGAGATGATTTAGAAGTAAGCCCACAGCACCAAGTGCAATGTTTTCCCATGGAATAAAACTCCTTACATTGAGTTACCAGCTAAAGTATCCAGTTTTGTTCCAAGAACATTCCAAAGAATGGCTGATAGATTGGCTATGATTATTTGGCCTCAGGTTTGACAAATTTTTTCCTAAAACTGAAAAACAAGGCTGGCAATTTGGAGAAAAACAGCTGACAGCATTTTACCAAAACTTGAATTTGAGCTGAAAGCTCAAATGACGAAGTCTTATATTTGATTACATGAACATTACCAGGTTCCGAGGGCCTAAAGGTTTTCTTTTCTTTTAGCATGTATATGTGCGTATAGTGCCAATGTTTGTGTGTATGCATGTTCATGCAGGTGTTGGCACACATGTGAGAAAAGGTGCATGTGAACATGTGTGCCTATATGTGTGTAAGCCTGAAGCTGAAGTCAGGTGTTGTATTTGATCACTCTCCACTTTATTTTTATGTATCAGGGTCTCTCATTGAACCCAGAACTAGTTAATTCCAGCTAGTCAAGCTGGGTAGCTTGCTTCAGGAGCAGTTTCTTGAGAGCCTCGATTGCAGATAATGCCATTCTTGCCCAGCTCTTTTATGTGCTGTTGTTTTTACAGCTGTTTATTAGGGGCAGATGTTTTGCCTGCTAATTCATCTCCCCAGCCCCTACAGACTCTCTGATATGATTAGTGATACCATTAGCAAATGGGACTGTCAATATATGTGGTTTTTAAACTTGTGCATACCTGTAATTCTAGCCATCTTGGAGGTAAAAGCAGAGGGTCACCCCCAGCCAGATAATGAGTTCAAGGTCAGCCTATACTACACAAGATCCTGACACTCAAAACAACAAAAATTCTGTAATGAGATGTGTCACCATTTGGTAGGTCTACATATCTCACTCATTAAAGATAATGTACATCATCAATACTAATGTCCCAAAATGATATGTGGAACCAAAGAGGATTTATTTCTTAATCAAGGTTCTCCATGAGAAATCTATATGGCATATATACATAGATAGTATGATATACATATGTAATAAAAGATGTACATATAAAGTTTTACATTGCACAGTGATAGCACAGTGATAGGCTACATATATGATCATAATCCTTAAAAACTGTGAAGAAGCTAGACAATTCCTATCACCTAGTTACATGTTTGTAGTTAATACATGCCTCTGCCAAAATGCAATGGATAGCAATGCTGGTATAAACAGCCTACTGTGGTACCAGTCCTATGGAAGCATGGTACATGCAACTATGTGCAATATATAAGTACATATGACACTGGATTATGGACTCAATATAGTATTCTTATCACTGCATTTTAGAGCTCTTGTTGGAAACAATTTACTATATTTTTTAATATGCTCTGCTACATCAGCAGCAGTCCCAAACAGTTACTCCCTCTCCTGATTGGGTGATTTTCCTATATAATACCATCTAGGTCTATATAAATACAACCACTGTATTTGTTTGCACTGTGAAGAATTCTTTGCATTCTCATTGTTATGTGAAGTACAGCTGTGTGTGTGTGTGTGTGTGTGTGTGTGTGTGTGTGTGTGTTTGTGTGTATTCATATCAGAGAGAGAGAGGAGAGAGAGAACGAGAGAGAGAGAGAGAGAGAGAGAGAGAGAGAGAGAGAGAGAGAGAATTGACTTATGTAGGATGGCTTGCTGAGGCAAAGCCTAACAACCTGAGTTCAATTCCTGTAACCCACATGTTAGAAGGAAAGAACCTAAAGTTATCCTTTGACCTCCATATATGTGGGTGTATACACACACACACACACACACACACACACACACACACACACACACATACTCACCAAACATTTACAAGAACTTATCCATGTGATTATGGAGGCTGAGAAGTCCCCAAATCTGTCATCAGCAAATTAGAGACCCAAAAGAGCTAATGAATTGTTCCAATCAGAATTTGAGAACTGATCCTGTAAATTGTATGTCAAGCCTGAAGCCTGAGGACCAGAAGAGCCAATGGTTTGATTCTGAGTTGTGTCAGATGCCACCTCCCACCTGCAGCTTTCAGTGAGAAAGGCAAACTTCCATCCCTCTGCTTGAATGGATGGGTGGTGCCTACCCACACTGGGAAGTACACAGTCATCCATGCATTTTTAAGTAGCAGAGTGTACAAACTCTTAACTGGTATGGCTTTGCATTCTACACTGAAAGTGATCTTTATGAAGCTACATCTATTGACATTCAGCAGATAACAAAGAATAGCTACAATTATTGGAAAATGACATTATAGACTTTCCTTTTCTAACTATTTTTCTGTTGAAGACTATGTTTTCTTCATGGATTTAAATATAAATGCCAAATATACTTATTTAGTGATCAAGCATTCAATATAACATTTGGGGGTCTGATTGTCTTCTGTTTACCTTTTTTGTTTGCAGGGTGGAAGCATTAAAAAAAGGTTTTTATCTGTGTAGGTCAGGTTGAGCTCAACTTAGGATCCTACTGTCTTACCTCCCAAGTTCCAGGATCGCAGGCCCAAGCCACTGCACTTGATTCTAGCAATAGATTTACTGTATTTGTATAGGAATAATAAGGTAAAATATTTTTGTGTTTTTCAACTAAATTTTTAATTATTAATTAAATTTGTTCTCTGGCAATTTCATATGTATATAGAATGCCTTCTGTTTGCTCTCACTCACTACCCATTCTCGTCTCCCTCTCTCCCATTCCTTTCAACTTCCCCTCCTACCTACAAACCTCTTTCCCACATTCCTGCCTATTTGTTTTATTTTGCCACCCACCAGTTTAACCAGAGCTATCAGTGTGATCATGGGTTTGGAACTAACCATTGGAGCCATAGACTCACCAGTAGATAAGCGACTGAAGACAAGGACTCCTTCTTGCAGAATCTACCAGTAGCCAGCAGTTCAGTAGGATGGGGTAGGAACCATGAGCCCCTCCCTAATCCATCACTGATTGTTGACAGGCCCAGTCTTATACAGGCCCAGTGGTGTAACTGTAACTGCTTTGATTCCCGATTGCAATGATTATGTTATGCCTAGAAAATGATGTTTTTCAGCCCCTCTTCCCATCTTCCTGCTCTTACATTCTTTCTGTCCCCTCTTCCATGATGTTCACCCACATCTGGATAAGCTTGTTGATACCTTCCTCCCCACCCCCCCCCAGTAGTCTGCGTAGCACCTTTCAGCACTATGAAAGCTAGGCAGCAAGAAAGAAGTTTCCAGTCCATCACCCACTTGATTTCCCTGTATCTTGTAATCAAGCTATATGGTGAAATTTCTACTATGGCAGATACTGATAAGGACATTCGTAAGTTTTAGTGGTCTGGGTGGGATGTTTTCATGTGTCGGTCCCAAGAGCAAAGCCTTTGACAACTATTACTCCACACAACCAATCAAGGCAGACTGAAAACAAATGGCCACCAGCCAAGGCTACCTAGTAAGACCCTGTCTCAAAAGTCTGAAGGAGAAGAAAAGAAATAAAATGATGGGTCTTACCTTCCTGTTGGGCATCGTTAAATAATTGCAGATCTAGATTAGAGTCTACTCTTCCTAGAGTGAATTTTATCACTGCAGCTCACCAGGTGAAGGAAGTAGGGTATAGCAAGATCCATTTAACTTTTCTTGCATGAGTGGAAATCAGATCTTAGTGTCCCAAGACAGTCTTTTGAGAATCCGAGAAGCTTGTTGATGTTACATTATATGTCATCACCCTTTTCTTTTAAGAATACTTTTGTCTCCCTTACACCTTGTCATTGTGTCTTATTTCTTCACCTCCTTTAGGTCTCTGTGAAATGTCACCTTACCAAGGAAGGTGATGCAATAGCCCTTCCTACAGCTTTCCACGTGCTTACGCTCACTGTTTTGTTTTCCCTGAGTCGTTCACAATTGTCAGATTGTATAGTGTTGCTTTATTTTTAGATAATTCCTGTGTGTGTGAGTGTTTCCTTGCATGTCAATGGAACATAACGTGGGATGCCGACAACTGCCCCACTCACTAGGAGGGTCTGAACAGGCAAGTCTTGGGGCAGCTTAGGAAATCAATATTTCAGATCTGAAGTGAGAATCTAGGCCATACATCATAGCCTTCATAGGAAACTGAATAAAAATATTCACTACATGTGCTTGACCCATAGTAATCACTCAGTACAGTTCAGTTGTTATCATTGTTGCACTATTTCTTCTCAGTTCTTACTGCTACCTGATATTATATATACTATTTATTGATCAGTTGTCTGCTCTTACAATATAAAATTCTGGATTTTGCATCATTTCCTGCAAAATTATCAGTAATTAATCAGTCCCTGGAGCATAGCAGACATTCAATAAATGTTTTAAAAGAATGGATAGCTTCATTATTGACTCTTTTTCTCTCTCTCCCCGTGTATGTGTGTGTGTGTGTGTGTGTGTGGCAGTCACTCTACAACTATATTGTAAGATGTACTAGCTTTTTCCTGCTGCAATAAAATTCTGAACTGTCTACTTTCAAGAAGAAAATGATTCTTTGGGCTTGTGGAGGCTTATTTTGGCTCTAAATATTTTCAGTTCATTGTTGCTTAGCTTATTGTGGAAGAGAAAGTTACTCAATTCATGATGAGCAGGAAGCAAAGAGAAGGAAAGAGGTTGAAGTTCCAATATCTCCTGCAAGGGTACATCCTACAAATAGGCCCCACCTCATAGTGGTTCCAACACTTTCGGCTGGCACCATAGGCTGGGAACCAAGCCTTCAACATATGACCCTTTGAGAACACTTGTAAAAAAACACAGCATAAGCTCTATTTCCATATGGTATTGGAGTGATTCACACTACTTGTTGTCCTAAGGTCTTGCTGAACATAGTCATTCCTCATGCCAGTCAGTGTTCAAGATCATCATCGTTCATGTCTGGCCTGCCTATTTGCCAAGGTCACTTCTCCGTCTGTGTTTTAGGTCATGTGGACTCTCACCTATCTCTGTTCTTCAGAACATGGCAGGACTCTTGCCCTTTCAGCATGTTTGGAACCATTAGATTCCTCTCCATCCTCCAGTTTTCCAGTTTGGGTTCCTCCTGGATACTTTTATTCTAGCCTGTGTCTCTGCTCTCTGGATGCTCCATGACACCACTGCTTCCGACTCACGTGTACTTATCTCACTCTTTTGTCATTATCTTGAAACCCTGAGACTGCCAGCTCCCTGAAAGAAGAGATTGTCTTGTGTATCTGCAATCGTACCGCCTAACACAGGCGCTGTCAGATTAATGATTGTGGTTAATGAGCTTTTTTTTTTTAAATGAAAGAATTGCAAAAAATGAGTACTAGCAAAAGCATTGTTTAAATCTTCAGATAATTTCAACTGAACTACATATAATAATACTGCAAACCTATTTGATAACTTGGCTCTGACAAATCAAACATACTTTACTTGTTCACTATTGTTCTGTCCCCCACACTGTGTGCCTTCTTTTTCCATGGTGGTAAGTCGGGCCTCTATTCCACTCTCACTATCCTGTCCATGAAAACAAGGTGAATCATTTATCATTTTTTGAATAAATGGATGACTAATATGCTCATGGGCTAAGGAAGAAGACATAAAGCCTTTTCAGCTGCTTTCTGTTGCTTCTGACAACAGAGCACTTGGAAATGAACAAAACACATCATGAGGGTGTTGGATGAAGCATATGGAATTTTCTTCCAATTAAAAATCTCTAAACCATAAAATAATTAATTAAAAATCAGTTTTAGAATTTCCTGCCCAGTGTGACCTCTCTTGCCTTAAAATTCCTCTGACAATTATAAGAATTATTAGCTACTTAATTCACAAGGCCTTGGACATCTTTTCTTTCCTTCTGACTTCTTTTTAATTTTTTTTCATTTTAATTTAAGATTTCATATGTGTGTGTATTGTTTTCCCCCAATCCACTGTGCTCTCCTTAACAATGGGTAGTACTCATCCTTCGCTGAGATTCACAGAAAGCTCCAGTTCTTGGTATTCCTCTCAACTCTCTAGGCATTTCTCTGAGAGGGAGAGAGAAGAGGAAGGGAGGGCTGCAGGGAGGACATAAGGGGTATGAGTGGCTAGGAGGACAGGACAGTGGACATTAGATGTTAAAATCTCAATTCCCTCCATATATCCCAACCAATTTCAGAAATGCAGCTCAGTGTTTACAACTCCATGAGTCATCTTTGTTTTTGCTTGTTTATTTGTTTTTAAGTTTGGAGGATGGAACCTTGGCCTTTGTGAATTCTAGGCAAGTACTCTACCACTGAGATACACAACCAGGCCCAGATTTGTAAACTTCAAGACAACATGTGTGTGCATGTGCATGTGTGAGTGCGTGCCTGCGTTTGTGTGTGTGTGTGTGTGTGTGTGTGTGTGTGTGTGTGTGTGTGTGTACATATATATTTATGTACATGGATGCAAGTACCTGAAGAGGCCAGAAGCGGGCGTCAGATCACCTGGAGTTGGAGTTACAGGTGGCTGTGAGTTGTCCTATATGGGTGCTGGGAACTGAACTCAAGTCCTCCGCAAGAACAACAAGTTTGTTTAACTGCTAAGCCATCTTCACAGCCCCTCAACTTCATAAATTTTTAACATACAATCCCACTGGCAGAGGCAGAGAAGTCCAGCCTTTAAGTCTGATAGCCACTGAAGATTTATTCATAGCATTAGATAAGACTGCTCCTCACATGGAACCTTCCAGTTTTGCTCTTATTGCAGATTATTCTATTTAATTGTCTCTTATGTCTGGGTGACAGAAGACTGGAACCACCACCAGAATTGATAAATGTTCTTTTGGGGACTGGTTGAAATATTCTATCAGATGTGCTGGTGGCCAAGTCCTCCAATACCAAGGGTTGCTGCAATTATCCCGAATTTCCACTGACAAAGAAAGTGGTTGATGCAACCATATCTGTGTAACTATGGCTCTCCCACGTAGACTACAGAGTTCTATTCCATGAGAGAGATGAAAGGTATTCTAACAGCTATATGAAAACTGTGAGGGACAAAGCAGGGCAGCTTCATTAATGGAGAGACATTACTCTGCACTTGAAGTGACTCTCTGGATTAAAATATCCCATCCATAGCAGTTAACTTATCTCCTCTCAAAGGACACTTTCTACCCTGAAAAACCCATCTGATGGGAGCGTGATGCACTGTGTGATTATGTGACAGGTAAGGTAATATTGTAATTCTGTGCTGAATTTAAGGATTGGGAAATTAAGTATATGTGAATTGACAAACCCTTTGAAAATCTTGAATGATGCTGGTATTGGGAGCTTAGGATTTAGAGCAGGCCACTCAAGAATGGAGCTGTTATATTTTAAGAGACAGGCTTTGACCTGTAATATATCCAAGTTTATGTGATACATTCTACTATAATGGTGTTATGCTCTCTGTTCATAAAATTACAGATGTCTCATAGGAAAAGGGTGAGTCGGATGTTACACGGTCAGGGCTCTGGACATGTTTATTCAGTCCAGGGTCAGCCCATGATTATTAAACCTTACTGGACAAAAATAAATTGGCATTTTAGAATGAAAAATCACATCTTTTCTATGTGGTGTGCATACTTGCTAGATATTATATGTCCCGATAATCATGAAGCAGTTTATGTTCCAGCATAGATCTCCTACACACCAGCCTATTTTGTTTCCCATACAGCAAAGTTGAGTGGATGTGAAAGCAACTCCTCTCTCCTCTCTGCATCACTCATACTTAATTGGTTATAGAAAGACACAGACCCTACCTATTACCAGCAATGGAGCTGCTGCCATGTTGCCTTAAGGCCCGGGTGCTGGCTCCTTCCTGCCATCACCTGTCTGTCCTCATTCTGAGCCATCACAGTGCCCAGTGCTATGAGCAGTGTATGGAAGAGGCAATGGGGCATCCCCATCTCAGAGGGCAGGATAACAGGGAACTGTAATTCCTGGCCAAGAATTAGCCTATGTATTAGTTAATTTCCTATTGCTATGGTAAGATGTGGCCAAGGCTACTTACAGAAGGAAGGGTTTATTAAGGCTTGTGATTCCAGAAGCATAAGCATCAATCACCATCACAGTAGGGAGCCATGACAGCAACCAAGCACAGTGGCCAGCTGCTGGAAGCTGAGAGCTTCCATCTTGAACCACAGCAGAAAAGCAGAGAGGGCACACGGAATAACATGTGGTTTTGAAATCCCAAAGCCCACCCCTAGTGACATACTTCCTCCAGCAAGCCCGTACTTCCTAATCCTTTCCAGACAGTACCACCAACTGAAGATTAAGTGTTCAAACATATGAGCTTCTCGAGGACGCTCTCATTCAAACCCTCAGAGCCTCTGAAACTTGGCCTTGGAAAGGTGGCTTTCCATTTCCAGCTGGAAAGGTGAGTCTTCCATGCCTGGTCTATCCCAGTACTTGAATGCAAATTCTGGCGTACTCAGACATAGTTCCAAAAAAATAAATAAATAAAGTTAAATAAAAAAAATCAGCAACAAGCTGGGTCTATAAAGTCAGAAACAGATGTTAAAGTGACACTTTCATTACTTAGACTATAAAATGATAGACCATACAAATGAGACCAGTTATGACATACTGCCTTGGGGAGGATTTAATTCAATAGGCATTCATTCAGTGATGTCTACCTTCCACTCTTGATATATTAAATACCTTAAAATTCATAGCTCCTGTCATGTGCTTTGCACAGAGTAGGCCTTTTCTCTTCCTAGTCATCTGACAATGACAAACTATGGTGAGAAGGAAAAGTATGGAAAGTGGGGTTGGTACAGGGCTGTAATTTCTTGAGGTCCTTTCATAGGGCAGGGTTTTCTTCTGGAGCCAGAATGGGCTCACTGATTATTATCAATGACCTCCCTCAGATACATAGTGACAAGAAGGAAATGGCCTTTAATGGGATTTCCAGAATTTCCCTCACCTGTCCTGTTCATACCATATCACTGCCATGTGGCATCCCAGCTCTGTTGAGGAGGTAAGGACATTCTAAGTCTGTTTCAGGCAGCATCTATTCCATGCTGAGAATAAAAGCTGTTTGTACCACTGTGATCCAGAAAACCAGGATCTTCTCTTGATTTGAAACCCTGGTGGCTGATTCAGAACCTAAATTATTAGGCCATTTCTTTCTAGGCTTGTATTTCTGCATAATCTGATTTGTTCTCAACACCAGGTAACCTCATGGCAGAGGAGCAGAACTGTGGTTCACTGGTATGTTTGTTTAATATTTGTGTTTTTCAGTAGCCCCTGTGTGAGACCAGACCATACTCTGGGACCTTCACTAAGCACCAGGGAAGCCAGGGAATGAGCTAAGTGGTCCTCCAGTTCACATAGCTTCTTTTTTATGGTAAACATGCAGGTGACGAGACAGGCATTTACCACTCAAGCAATGTTTTAACCTCAGGGTTGGTGATATTTGAGGCCCGATAGTTCCTGATTGCAGAAGACAAGAAAGGATGTAAAGAATGGTTAGCAGTATGTCCTACCTGTACCCTTTGGGTTACAGAAGTACACTTTCCTCAACACAATCATACAGGGTTATGGTGACGAAAATGTCTCTGCACATTGTCAAGTGTCATTGGGGACAGTAGTACCAAGTTGAGAGTCTCTGCCTTAGAGTGGTGCATATAGTAAGTATATGTGGTATGGAAACTCAGAGGAGGAACACCAAGGACTTCACAGTTAAGGAAGGTGTGTTGTTTGGATCCATAAGGAAAGAGACAGTGTGTTCACCTGTAAATCACCTTGGTTGGGCTTGATAAAGGGATTACTCACCAGGAGTAAGCAGGGCATTCAGAGAATATACATGTCGTGAAGTGTCCCTAGCTAATCCCAACAGGGCTATTCCAGGCTCTGGGAGAGAGGTACAGTGAAGCAGCTACTGGATGAAGAAGGGGAGTATGGAATTGAAAGATGATCTTGAGAGGATTTGACAGGGGATAAAGCTTTGATGAAGTGACCTGAGCCTGATGGGAAATACATATCTGAGCTCTGTTTCCAGGCTCTGATCCATTGAGGGACCTCCCTTGAGCCACATCAAACCCAAGCCAAAGGCATGGAACCAGCTGGTCCAGCCCACAGAAATCAGCTGCTGGAGAAGAAAGCAGGATGAACTAGGGTGAGAAAGTACCTGGAGACTCACAAAGGAAATGGCTTATAGCAAACAACCACTCGGTAAAACTCTGGATGGGGTTGATCTGTATGCTTGTGGTTGATTTGTTGAGACCCTACTCTTCTGGCCTACTCATTCAGGAGACTGTCTCTCCTTGTGAGAATCTACAGAACTCTGAAGACAAGGTCCCTGATTTTCAATGGTGGATCCATTGTGTAACACATTGAAAGATGTTTGTTAAATGAAGAAATAAAGCAGGGAGGGAGGGAGAGAAAAGGGAGGTGGAGATGAGTGGAAAGTGATTGGTGTTTCTAGACCCACGGTCTGAGGTACTCACACTTAGTTACCTCTAAGCCAGATAATGGTGGCACATGCCTGTAATCCCAACACTCAGGAGGCAGAAACAGGCAAATCTCTGAGTTTGAGGCCAGCCTGGTCTACAAAGCTAGTTCAAGGACAACCAGAGCTATTACAAGAGAAACCCTGTCTCAAAAAAACAAACAAAACAAAACAAAACAAAAAAAGAGTCACCTCTACAACCCCAGGCCCAGATTTTTCCTATCCCCCAGCTGGTCTCATGCCCACCTTCAACAGCTAGCTGCTTTGTTTCACTTGTTTCTTTGAAACAATAGCCTGGCTGGTGATAATCTGGGTGCCTAGCAACAGCCTTGAACCCCAGGACAGCAGTCATTACCAAGCCCTGGGCACCAAGCTCAGCAGTGAGAATGCATAAACTTGCCTGGAGCCAGAACCTCAGTCTTTCACAGCTCTGCGAGCAAAATACAAATAAATTCCTCAGTAGACTCTCCTGTCCTGGTCCAAAGGAAGAAAGACTCAGTCCCACAGTGAGCAAACCAGGCTAGGTAGCATCCTCTTTGTGGCACAGAAATCCAAGGGTCTGAGTTGACAAAGTGATGAGATCCTGAAGGACAGAACACAGGACCAGTAGAACCTTTCCTAAGACTCATAAAAGAGACATTGTAGAACCCCAGCATACCAAAGGGCATACCAAAGAACCAGCCTTTTGCGGTTCTGATAGATGTAGTCCATATGTAACATAAATCCCAAGACACCCTGAGTTAGGGATCTGGGTAGAGAAGCCATAACAAAGTCAGCAGCTTCATCTGCACTCCATGCAGAGCCATTCACAGGGTTGGACTCAGAGCACACTGTCATTATTGTAGCACTCCTAGGACATGGATAAATGGCCAATGAATTCTGCACTGCTCATTTATGTTTGCCTGCCTGGCCACGTGTTGATCTTTGAGAAGGAAAACAGCACAGCCAAGTGCTTCCTTCCACAGTGCGGCAGTACTACTTGCATAGGTGGCTGACCCTGGGTTTCCAGAGTGGTCTGTACCTCCATCTCAGAAATTACCCTGGCTGCCACCTCCTGCCTGCCCTGTATCCTGCTTCCCTCCCCATCCTGCCGGTGTCCTTGCTAATTCGACAAAGTTAATACCTGATTAATAACTCCGGTGATAGAAGGGTTCCTGGATGAGCCACAGCCCCCATTTACAATCTGCCGGTGATTGAAAAATTATGTTCAGTTCAGTAATAATTGATGGAAATGATCTCTTCTCTTCTGCAGCTGATTTGCTTTGTAATTGTGATTTAATAATGTAAATATCACTTGTTTTGTTCTCAAGATAAATTGTCTTCTGATTTGCTAAAGCTCCAGCCTTCGGTGGTTTTCTTATCTCTTTCTCTTTTTTTTTGCACATGAGATTTAGATAAGATGTTTTCCTTATTTTCTTACACAGGGGCACAACATACACACACACACACACACACACACACACACACACACACGTGACTAGAAAGCATACATATTAGTTTTTAAAACTAGCTAATAACTATTAAAAGTAAGACCTAGTAACACTTCATAAATAATCCAACCTAACCCCTTTCTTATTTGTCTACATGGAAACAAGAGACTGAGAGCAGTTAAGACTGCTAAGAAAGACAGAGGTGTTCTGGAGTCTATTTCCTAAATGACACATATGTGTAAGAAGGGTGGCTCTACATTTTCTATGCTGTATGTTTCTCCACTGTGATGCTTTGATGGTGCATGTGCAGCTGCTTGTATACATGTGCATAGTATGTGGAAAGCGACCGACACTGCACTGCTATGTACATTAGCTTCATTCCTTACCATTAGGGCAACATATTCCATAACTGAACAAAAAGATTGGGACTTTGAGCATAAGAAAATAAGCCAGAGCTGGGCAGTGGTCATGCACAGCTTTAATCCCAGCACTCAGGAGGCAGAGGCAGGCAGACCTCAGAGTTCGAGGCCAGCCTGGTTTACAGAGTGAGTTTCAGGACAGCCAGAGAAACCCTGTCAAAAGCAGAAAGAAAGAAAGAAAGAAAGAAAGAAAGAAAGAGAGAGAGAGAGAGAGAGAGAGAGAGAGAGGGAGGGAGGGAGGGAGGGAGGGAGGGAGGGAGGGAGGGAGGGAGGAAGGAAGGAAGGAAGGAAGGAAGGAAGGAAGGAAGGAAGGAAGAAAGAAAAAGAAAAAAGAAAAAATGTCCACACTACAAAGGCAGCTAAGCAAGCTTCTCATGACCCAAACTCTTCAGAAGCTTCCTGTATGAGGAGCCTCCAAACTCTAAATACCATTCAGCAATGTATCAAGCTACAGATTCACTTTTCTAGGTACCAAGCACTAGCGCCTGCTCTGTAAGGTTTGGAAGCAATAGCCACTTTCTCTTCTCCAGCATCGTGGTCCAAGATCATGACATTTCGGCTCTCTATTTGGAGTCCTTCCTTCTCTTATTCTTTCATCTCTTGGAATGATGTTGTCTGCTAGAAAAAAGGGCATCTCAACAAACCTCATATGGATCCTCTGACCAGTGGCAAGTGTCTAGAGACTGTAAAATTCCACATCCCTTCTAAGTGAGGAGTGCAATTTCTGATGGAGACCTTGAGGAGAGTGGCCACTAAGTGCAAGAAACCAGCACCTGCAGGAGGAGGCTCAGCAGGGCCTGGGATCAAGACTTCTAGACTGGCTTACCTGAGACTTTGGTCACAGTAGACTGAGCTTGTCAGCTCTGTTTTCTGGAAATAAAATCAGTCCAAGCTTCTAAGTCAAAGGCAAGATTCATATATCCACAGCTCACTGTACACAAACTCAGTCCTTACAAATCCTGGGTGCAGTCCAGAGTCAGGTACCACATTCCCTAAAACCCTGCTCACTAGACCTATAGGATCTTCATGAAAAAATTGGGGTAAAGAACAGTGGCCAAGGGACCCGTGGCATGAGCTATCTGAACACATCATTTAGTAAAGACTGGAAAGCTGGGTGAAGTGAAGGGACTGATGGGGTCCAGGATGGGGAGTAGCTGTGGAAGGACCAGAACCTGACCTCCTTGTCTCACTTGCAGCCCCTCAGCACCTACTTCTGACCTGGTGAGTCCGTTGGTCAATGCTGATGGTGGCTAGTACCCAACAAGCTTTGGGGAGGTGGTAGCCAGCATTAGTTTTCCTATCTTAAGGGCCCCTTGCCTCCTCTCCACACCTGCTGTCTCCTGGGAAGGGTTAGCAAAGAGACCCATGGAAGTGTGAAGGGATATTTTTAGCAAAGACAGAGGAGGGCAGAAGGCAGTGAAGGCTCATTTGCTGACATCAGGCATGTACCCTCAGATCCATGTAAATGGGCCTCAAATCACATAAGTGGATGATTAGTTGTACCTTATAAGACATTATTCGTATCTACCCATGGAGGAGAGAGATAGAACTTGTCAAAATCAGCATGAATAGGAGTCTTGGAAAGGAAAGAATTAATTTCCTCCATTAACACAGGACATTACCTTCAGACACATAGAGTCCTTCATAATTGTCAAACTCTCTCTTTCTTCCCAATCACCAAATAGCTAAAGCGATGGCAGAGAGAGCCATCTTGTCCTTGTGGTGGCATCTCTCTTCTTAGGCCTGCATTGTCAAGATACTATCCACAGTGAAGCACCATGGGTCATTTCTGCAATGTGCCTGGCAGGCTTGTGCTCCTTGCTGGGTAGGAGAGCCAGGGCTCCTGTCCTGGAACTCTGTCCGTCAACCTGATCATTGGAGTTCTAGAACTTAAGGAGTTATTTAAGATTCTGGTCATGGACCATATTACTGGGTTAGGAGAGGTTGTGAAACATTGAAACTGATAGTGACCTTGGAAATCATCCCATGCAATTTTTACATTTGATAGAAAAAAAATAATTGAGGCTTGGATTGCTAAAAGATACTTATTCAAATTCAGATAGCACATTCGTAATAAAACTGAGATTGTATCCCAGACCTTCTAATGTCTGATTCAATGTTGTCTCCAGCATTTCTATCTACTGACATGGAGTCATAGAAGGTCATGTGGACAGATTGGCTTCTAAGGTGACTGCACTAAGAGAGGACAGATGCCTTTGGGTAGCTGTCAGCTTAATCACAGCTGAGGTTAGATGCAAGACTAAGACTACCACCTAAAACAACCCAAAGTGCAGGCGAGAAGAGTCCTTGACAGGGCAGTTTGTAAGGGGCCCCTCCTGCCTGAGGAGCAGGCTGTGGATTGAATGTGGATTGAATGCTGCCCAGTGCAAGTGCTGAGTGTGTGAACAGCGCTATCTCCCCGCAATGCTTCAGAGCTCCGACCTTTCTGCTCTGCCAAGTGTGCAGAATGTCCCTGGCTGTTGCCTGCATGCCAATTGGGCTGAGCTAGTGGGTGCTTTGCCTGGAAGCTAATACGGGTATTTAAAAAGTATTAATGAATGCTGTTCATTTCCATCATTGTCACATGGCTGCACTGTTGGGAACTTAGACTCAAAGGCAAGCAATGAAAGATGAAATGAGCGTGGTTAGGCAGTACGCAGGTCTGACCTGATGAAATGAGGGTATTGTCCTTTCTTATGAGGACATTTTCCCACAGTCTGGAAAGGCCCCAGGGCAGCTTCTTATAACATTGGAGCCCATCTAAACCATTTCACAAAGGCCCTGCTCTGGTGTCTAATCTGCCTTGTCTTCAAGGATCCTTTGGACTCTAGCTGGGTCTCCATCATGCAGCATCTCTGGCTGGTATAGCCTCCAGTTGTCAGTTTATTATCTCTCTCACCAAAGACATGTGCAGCTGATAGGCCCCGAGCTTTCAGAGAACAATTGCGCACAGGCTCTTTCTTGACCCAGCAGAGTCATGCATATGAGGGCCCACAGCCTCCTTGGGGCAAAGCCAACTGACTCACTGCATTGAAAACTGAGGGCTCAGGCAGCTCTCCTTGCAGCCAAGGCAGATGAAGTCCAAGGCCTGATGATACACCTTTCAACGGGATATTGGTACTATGTTGACCTGTTTTGTCATCTATACCAGCATACATTTTTAATAATTACACTGAGAAGAACAGTGCCCACTAGGTCTGTCCCAGGCAAACAGTCTATATAAATAACAAAGGCAACATGGGTCATTATACAATACTAAATCATAGAGACAGGTCCTAAGAGGTGCACAACTATGTGAACTTCATAGAGCATATGTACTGGACACATACTTGAAGTGCCATTGAGGGATACCATAAGGCGAAGGTTTAAGAGGCTGATATTGGTGGACATAGCTAGCTATTTACAGCAAAGGTTTTTGAAAATAGGACATATGTGCTCCAAATTAACAGTGGAGGTATAGTATATGGTAACAACACAAATTGGCAACCACGATCTGTTATTATGAAATATTATATACTGTATGTAATTGTGTGTATTATACTTTCATCCCACTGGCATTATCATATAAACAAAACTTCTCACACATGAATAATGCCATGTGTTGTCACTAGGATGCTGAACATCATTCCATTGTAGGCATATGAGCTGAAAAAGGGGCCCTTGGTGGCTACAAATGTCATTAGGAAGGTTAAGATTAAATTAAACTGTGGGGGTAAAGAGTCAGAACACATAGAAGTTAGAAAGAAACCAAGGGACATAGAACCCACACATTTCTCTGCTACTATAAATCATTGAAAACATTCTGTTCAACCTGCCCCTGGCTGATTCTGAGCTCCACCGTGGGTCAAGAACCCACTTCAACAAAGTGAGTGCCCTTCAACAGTTCTATAGCCACAGACCTCATTGTGGTCCAAAGCATTCGGGTCTTCCAAGATGCTGTTTTCTGGAAGAAACTGGACCTTGGTGAGAGGCAGTCCCTGCTTAGACTGCAGCAGGATCAGGTCCAGCCTTCTTAATATGTGTGCAGACCAAGTATAGTGTCTCTTCTAGGCCTCGGGAGGTTTGTTTTCTCCCTGTTGCTTGCTGTTATTCTTACCGTTCAGAATTACTTGCACCTTCTCTGTGTTGTAGACATAATAGCTACTGGTTTGGGGTGTAATTAATAGTAATAATAAGAAGAAAACCTATAAAATAAATAACAGCATTCCAATATTTTTAAACGCTTTGTCAATAACTTAGCTGTTTAAGCTCCACTATTTTAGAATGATTATTTTTTCTTCCATCTGTACACTGTTTGGGTCTGAATTGTTGTTTGTGTGGTTTACACTAGGTTATTTGTTAAGATGCAAATGCTATTTACTCTTATTTTTCTAGGCAGAATCTTGTGTGGTGTGTGACCCTGGCTAGACTTGAACTCTGTATAGATGATGATAGCCTCAAATTTGTACCTATCATCCTTCATCTTGCCTCTTCCTCCAAACTGCTGGTATGTCACCATGCCCAACTCAATAGCTGCATTTTAAGTATACTACTGTGCTCAGGAGATTGGTCTCTCTCTCTCTCCCTCCTTCTCTCCCCCTCTCTCTCCTCTATCTCCTTTCCCTGGCACATGTTCCATGCATTCATTTAAAGGAATGTGTCACATCCTCCCAGTCACACTGGCTGTGTCTGTATCACTCAGTCAGTATGGCACTCAGTAGGGCAATAGCATCATCTGTGCGGCATCATCTGTGTTCTAAAAATGCTGCACCCTAAATACACAAGTACACCTTGCATAGTCTGCATAATGTTGCTTGTGTGTATGTTTTCAGGGCTGACCAATTTGATGTTAGATAAGAAGAGTCTGTTCTTCCCTGGGTGTGTTCTCAGCATTTCTATTTGTCTGTAGTTCTTCATGTAGGGTTGTGGCCTCCTGGACTTTACTCTGTCTATGTTTGCATGTCTATTTCTCCTGTCCTTGTTCAGCTCAGGTTTCAACGGGTTGTACTTATGTATTTAGGAACACACACACACACACACACACACACACACACACATACACTGTGTGTGTTTTAAAATAATTGATGAAAAAAGAGGCCATGAATTTTCAAAAGATCAAGACAAAGTATATGAAAAGGTTTGAAAGGCAAGAAAGAGAAGAATGGAATCACATAATTATAATCTCAATAAATAAATAGTTTTTATAAAGGGTTATATCCTAATTCTTCCTACATATACTGAGCCCCACTTAGAAAAGAGAACACAACCCATCTCAGTTTATAGGCGTCTTCACTGTGCTTTGGAGAGAGGCTGTTCTCTCTGCTGAAATATCTGAGGCACTCTAGCTGCTGGACACTGACAGACAGCAGTGGATACTTTCAGTCCTACCCTGATTGTCAGTGCCTTGTACCACAGCAAGACAGCAAGGACTCCTGGAGCCATGCCTGCAATAAAACTTCTGGTGTCAAATTCATGACATTGTTTTCCACAGACACCAACAGTGGACAGATCTGAACACACTAAGGTATACACAGATTTTTTTTTGTACTTGAGTGACATCTCAGGAGAGGAATGCTCATGAGCAAGACCAGCACTTGGAAAGTCAAGGCATTGAGTCCCATCTGTGACCCTGGATTCTCATCCCTGTTTACTCCTTAGAGTACCCTGGGAACTTTGAGAAGGAGCCTATGCCTGGGAACCACTCTAAGCAATCAACCTGCATGCTCTAGCACAAGAGGCCATCTTGGAATTGCTCCTTGAGCAAGGCTGATAGGAGACAGTGAACAAACCATAAAATCTAGGCGCTTCCTCCCAGGTCTGCTGTGAGTTCCTGGATGCTCCCTTCTCCTACTCCACATGCCAGAAGAACCTTTAATCCCTCTTAGAACATTCATTCTGGATGAGGCACTAGACTCATTTTCTTTTTCTGTGGTCCTGTTTCCCCAGTCAGAACAAGGGAACAGAGTTTCGGAGACCCACTGACTAGCAGCTGCAGCATCCTTATTGACATGCTCCTCCCCCTGCTGAAGCTCAGCTACCTTTCAGAGGAGCACATTGACCTTGTCATCATCCAGCTTGCTGTCAACCCCAGGGAGGGCAGCCAGCCAGCACACCATTCTGGATGGGGCAGGTGCTGGCAGCTGCAGTCTGAGAAAGTTTCTCTGAGCCCAAGACAAAGCACTTTTTGTCACTGCTGGCAAGTGAGTCGTTGACCCGGGGGCTCAGTCTCCCAACCAAAATTACTTCAGCACAATTCATTTGCTTGCATTAATTAAGAGAGAAGGAAATAGTGGGTTTGTCGCACTTTTCATTAACTCCAGTGCAGAGAAGGGAACAGCCTATCTGAGAGCCTGGAGCAGGCAAGGAAGTACTACAGTCCACACTCCTCTATCTAATTAAGGAGGAGTCTAGACTTGCTTATTGCCAGTATCCTTCTAAGGGAAGGGAAGGGGTGGAGAAAGACTAGTGGTATAAAGAAGACTGGGGGAGGGCAGCAAATAAGAGAAAGGGTTGGGTAGACTCCATCCCTAGACTTCTAGCTATAGGGGACAACCTGAACACATGCTGTATGTTTAGTACATAATATGCCATGAGCTAGTCAAAGAAGTGGAACGTGCCATTCCTGTTCAGGTGTAGGTGATGTAGACAGTAAATAACTACTATACTGAAGGAAGAACAAACATTCAAAGCCCAGGTTACCTGAGCTGATCTGAATTTCCAATGCTATGACCTGAACTCAGTCCAAATTCACTCCTATTACCAATGTTTTTGGACTTCAGAGGGGAGTTCTTGGGACTAGAGAGATAGCTCAAAGGTTAAGAGCAATGGCTGCTATTTCAGAGGTTCTGGGTTCTATTCCTAGTACCCCACCTGTAACTCCAGATCTAGGGGATCTGATACTCTCTTTTGACGCCCAAGGGCACTGCATGCAAGTGGTTCACAGATATGCCTGCAGGCAAAATATTCAATAAATAAATATTTTAGGAAAATTTTATAAAGAAGGGATCTCTTGTGATATGAAGTATGTGGCTGAGAGTACTAATTCTGGGAGATCTCTAGGAAGGAGAAAGAGATGCTGTTTGGTCCATCAGACTCATAGAGGGCAGTGTTTCTCTCTTCTATTCACACTCTGTCTCACCCTTGAGAAATGGGTGACTAAGCACTTGTTAATTGCTAAGATATCATTGACTTAAAGAAGGAGATATACATTTGTGGTAGAGAAATAAGGATTACCTGCCTGGTGGTGGTGGTGCTCACCTTTAATCCCAGCACTCAGGAGGCAGAAGCAGGCAGACCTCTGAGTTTGAGTCCAACCTGGTCTACAGAGTGAGTTCCAGAACAGCCAGAGATGCACAGAGAAACCTTGTCTTTAAAAAGAAAAAAAAAAGAAGAAGAAGGAAGGAAGGAAGGAAGGAAGAAGGGAGGGAGGGAGGGACAGAGATAGAGACAGAGAGAAAGAGAAAGAAAGAAAGAAAGAAAGAAAGAAAGAAAGAAAGAAAGAAAGAAAGAAAGAAAGAAAAAGAATAGTGATATTTTATCTGTGTTCCCCAATAAAGTTTATCTGAGGATCAGAGGAAAAAGCCAGCCACTATATTAAACATAGAAGTCAGGCAATGGTAGCACACGCCTTTAATCCTAGCATTCGGGAGGCAGAGATTCATCTGGATCTCTGTGAGTTCAAGGCCCCGCTGGGAACAGAGCCAGGCATGGTGGCACATGCCTTTAATTCCCAGAACTAGTTAACCATAGAGGTCTGGAGGTCTGTACAGACAGA
>CABHPP010144074.1:0-40786 GCA_902168425.1 Peromyscus attwateri
ACAGTATTTGGCATTGCTCTCTGACTTTGGGAATGCTACATTCTGAAATATCTTACACTCTAAGGGACTGGAACTTCTGCTAGACCTCATAGCCAGAGTAAATCTTGAGGTCACTTAAGACTTAAGACTGTTATCCTAGATTTCCCATGTAATCAAATTTTACAACCTCAGCTAATACATGATTACAATTTTAAATTACATATGCTTACATGTCTATGATCTGGACAATGTGTATTTCTTTTGCTAATAGCAACAAATACAAAAGTTAAAATCAACTTCCTAATACCTTCCATAAAGATTGAAAACAACTATTTATGAATGTTGGTTGATAAACAATGTTGCTTATTATCTGGATCAGTTGAACTCAATTTGAGTCAGTCACTTAATTCCTTGTAAAACTTGGTTAAGATTTCTGTAAAGTATCCCATTCCTTCCTACATGTGATGCTTTCCATGTTGTTCAAATAAAAACATTGTGGAACCATTATTTTTTTAGGGACAGACACCCAGATACAGTCACACACCGGAAGATACCCATTATTCATACAGTCACAGGACAGACAAACAGACCCATCAAACACACATAAGAACAGAGAGACATATGAGCACAGACAGAAATACACGTATGTTAGATCTACATAGAATCACAAGACAACCTGCAGGCAGGTACAGATTCAGACTCATACAATAGACAGAGGAGTGAAAACACAAGGAAGATGATATAGAGAATTCAAATCTGGATTCATTCTTAGTTAAATGACTCCAAGAGAAGTGCTTATATTTATTTCCTTAAAGTGACACCAATGTATTATTAGTAACTCAGAGTTAATCACTAAGGATAATAATGCACACATCTGACAAAATAGACTTCAAACTAAAACTAGTCAGAAGAGATAAAAAGGGACAATTGTGGAATTATCTTTTTGTACACTGTGAAGATGTGTCTTTGCCAAGGCACCTTCTGATTGGGTTAATGAAAAGCTAAATGGCTATTAGCTAGAGAGGAAGTATAGGCAGGAAAGTCAGACAGAGAAAACTCTGGGAAGAAGAAAAGTGAGGTCAACAGGAGACACAAAGATAACAAGAAATGCTGGAGGATAGGTAAAGCCATGAGCCACATGGCAATATGTAGATTAATAGAAATGGGTTAATTTAAGTTATAAGAGCTAGTTAGTAACAAGCCTAAGCTATGGCTGATATTTTATAATTAATAATAAGTCTGCTTGTGGTTATTTGGGAGCTGGCAGGTGGGACAGAAAAGTTCACCTACAGAGGGATATTTCATTCTGATCAAAGAAACAGTTAAACAATGAGACATTAGTATCCTAAATGTACATTGGATTTAAAGACACAGTTTAACATAAATCTAGTAAGAGCAGGTGATTGTAATACCCCATTTCCTATAATCATCCAGACAGGTCATCTAGATAAAAATTAAGCAGAAAAACTTAAGAACTAATTGACATCATACATCAAATGGACATAACAGATGTCTATAGAATATTCTAACCCAAAATCAAAGAGTGCATTGTCTACTTATCAGCACTTGCAAGATGGAAGCTTTTCTAAAATAGACAAAATCCTTAGGCACAAAACAAATCTTTGCAAATTCAAAAAGACTGAAATCACTTCTTTTATCCTACACAACCACATGCAGTAACACTTAAAATTGATAGATTGTTTTGATCTCTAATAACTACACTAACTCAGAAATTAAACAACTCATTACTGAATGGTGAGTAGAACTTCCACATAGCAAAACTGTGGGTGCCTGGCCTTATTGGATCAAAATCATTCAAAAGAATTATAGTGAACTAGAAGTGATAGTGCAGGTGTCTTGTCTTTTTATATCTTAGTCCTTCAAGAGATTAATAGCACCTATGTTGCCCTAAGTTCCCTCCACTGGCACCTCCCTACTCTGATTCAAAAAACAATTAACACTTTATATTTATTTCTTCATCAGTTTTTAATGTAAGATTTTAGGCTCAGTAGACTAATTATGTATAGGTCCTCAGATTCAGGTGATTAACAGAAAAAGGCTGATTAACCATGTCCAGATATTATTAATCACACAAAATAGTACATATATTCTTTGCCTTTTCCTTAAATCTCTTGTTTAACTTCTTTCCTTGTACCCTTGTAGCTATCCCTTTAAGAGATGAGTCAGAATACTCTACAGTCTGCAGCTGTTGTCCATCACCAATTAAGCTGACCAAGTCTTTGCCAAGTGTGGCTTTTATCAGAATGCTTGTTCCTGAAAGTTTGCTTTGTAAATTTACTAACAAGTTGCTAATGGGTAGTAGAACAGAGATGTAGTCGAATAGAGATATAGTAGAATAGAGATATAGTGGAGTAAAGATGTAGTAGAATAAAGATGTAGAGAACAATAAAGATGGAAGAACCAAAGAAAACAGCAATAAAGAGCATATAGAATAAAACACATTTGCCCCTATGTATGAAATTATTGTAGATATCTTTCACTTCTCCCTCATTCCTAGAAGGATTTCTGAGAGGAATCTGGGTAGGGGCTGAGGGCTAGTACCTCTCCCCTATGGTTTTCTGCCCTTTGACTTGGGTGTCTCTTCCTTCCTCTGTTCCTATTACCTTACCTCTGAGGTTTTTGTTTGATTTCCTAAATTTTTCATATCTAGTTTTACCTCAGTTTTGGATTTTATTAGTGATTCAATTTCTATTTTCATGCCTTGATCTCTTTTCATCTTTTTATTCCATTGTTCATTTATTTTTTTCATAGATGTAGTTAACGGATTTATTCATATCCTCTTTAAGGACCTTGAACATAATCGTAACAGCCATTTAGTACTTGCTTTGTGTTATAGCTATATTGCATTTCTCAGATCTACTGTAATTAGTTTCCTGGGTTCTGGTAGAGACATATTGTCTTGAGTGCTAATGATTGTGTTTTTGTGCTGGTGCCTAGGCTTCTGGGTTTGATATTATTGAAATTATAGGTGTTGATATCTGGTCTTGTCTTTAGTGGGTACATTGCTATTCCTTGGTCTCTTTCGTCTAATTTTTTCTCATGAATCATCAAAGTCTTCATTTTTTTCTGTAGGCTGTAAATACACACAAAAATACATGGAATAAAGTACTTAAAATGTGTACTACAAAATAGTTGTTAAATGTGGACCTTTTCTGAAGGACCCCATAGAAATCCCTCCTAGTTTTCTTTTAAGCTGTGACCTCAAATCTGTTTCTCCTTACATTAGACGGATCTTCAGTATTGTGGTTTAAATAAAATTAAGAGAAAAATTCCTTCTTTAGAAACTGTATTTTCAGTTTAAAGTTATGTATTCTCATGTATAGATTCTGAGGAAGACAATGTTTTGCTTTGTAAATACCACTTGGCATATTTTCATATAACATCTCTCTTCAGATTCACCCCTTGTCACCATATCATACAAACAGTACATAATTTCCTCATGGATTGAAGAGTGGATCTCACATCAGAGGACTCAGTTCTGTAGTAGGTAGCCATTCCAGCTTTGATCTGGAAGTTCCCCCATTGAGGCTTTGGTAACTGTAACGCCTACAAGGCAGGGCCAAGAGAGGGCCCTGAAGACCCGAGATCCCATGTGCGGCCTTCCCTTGGTTCCTGGACCCTGGAGGCTGGAGGTAGACCTAGCAGAGTTCTCCAGAGTACACCGCCAGACTGCGCCACACCTTTCCTAGATGCTGCAACCTACCTATCCCTTCATTTGTAAGTTACACCACTAAATAAACCTCCCTTTTAACTATGTGGAGTGGCCTTAATAATTTCACCAATACAGTTCTATGTTTGAAAGTGCAACAGCAGTTTGCCTAAACTCAGACACACTGCTGAATTTAAACTAGCCAGCTCACTATGAACATCAGCACGGAGACTACTCAGAAACTGAAAATAGATATCCATATAATCCAGTGACAACACTCCTTAGACATACAAGATGAGGGAATCAAATTTAACATATAATAGATATACTAGCATCTTCTTTATTGCAGCAATATCCACAATCAACACAATTATGGAATCAACAAAGGTGCTTATCAACAGGTAAATACATGAAGAAAATGTGATATATGAGATTTTATGGAGCCTTAAAGAATAAACACTATATTGTTTAAAGGAAAATGGATGAACTAGAGATTATTATGGTTAGTAAATGGAATCAATCAAAACTAAATATGTTTTCTCTCTTTGGGGGAATCTATGTAGCTTCATAAGATCATATTTGAGAAATGATCACAGAGGTGAACCTGTCTAGAGAAATGGATGGAACTAAGGGCAGTGTGAAGAAAGAGAATAAGGAGAATGGAGGAAGAATATGGTTAAAGTATATTATATGCTTGTATGGAACTGTGTTTATTAAACCCAGTACTATGAACAATGAATATACTCCAAGAAAGAAAATAATTTATGAGCATTCATCTTGTCTTCACTCTAAGTATAAAACATAATATATGACCCAATGCAAATAGAATATACATGAGATGTCCTTTAAATTTTTAAAAATTGGCATGATAATATTTGAAAATATCATAGTCATTTTATATTTAAACCACAAGTATAAATAATATATGAACATAAGTAGTAGCAGCATGTGAAATTTCAGAGGCAGGATTATTAGAGTAACAAAACATCTAAAAATTATCCTCAGTTGTGTGGGTGATAATAATGAACTGAGGAACACTGATCTTACCCATGTCTAGATCATTAGGTATAATACCTCCCCCTCAGGACATTTTCTAGTTCAATATGCTTATTAGTCAGCAGTAATCAAGGAAAAACATTGTAAATGGAGGATATTAGTACTTTTCAACATTAAGCCAGAAAAGTATTTAAATTATTTAAATTTAATATTTAAAATGTAAAAATATTTAAATAATCTTAAAATATTTAAATTAATAAAAATATTAAAATATTCATAATTATAAATATTTAAAATATTACTTAAACATATTACTACAAATATTTCTAAATTTGAAACATTTCTGAACTGTTACTCTTTTGAAGATAGAAATAATTTATTTCTTAATTTTCTTGAGTAAGGTACATTTTCAAAATTCTTAATTTTGACAAAATTTCAGCGATTGTCTGAACAGATAAGAGATTGTCAAAATAAGTGATAATGAACACTGATACAAGGACCTTGGTATATGTCCTAGATAAGCAGTATTCTCTTTCTTCTGTATTTTCAGACAAGTAGATAACTGGGTGGCAATTGTTACAACTTAATATTAGAGATAATAATTAAATAGGTGATACTAATATCATTATTATTTCTTTGTTTTATTTGCTATTGAAGTATCAGGTGACCCACTTCCACTGTAGCTCTGCCGCTGGGAAAACCATAATCATTGCAGGTGTAGATGGGAATTTATTGGCAAAATGATTGGATCATCAGTCAGTAGAGATGTGGCCACTAAGGGATGTAAACATGATAAAAGCCCACATGCCTTAGAAATTTGTATCATTTACAATATTCACTGTGACCTCTTTGTCCCCAAGTACATTATCCCTGAGGCAATATGTTACTGGTTTTATAGTTAGGAAGATGCTTCAATAATCAGCTCAAAATACAGCTGAATGATGGACATGGTTTGATGAGGGATATTATAAAAAGCTGCTTGTTGAGTTTTGGAAATTTTTCCTATGTAAAGGAAATTTAAGTCTCTTTTTCCTAACTCAGAGCTATTTTCTCTTTAAGTACATGAACATTCAGAGCATCTATTTTTAATCTTTCTGTGAGATTGTTAGAAACTCTATTCCTATCAATATAACTTCCTTGTGGGACTGGATTGTCTGCTCCAATTCAGATTCCTAGCTCTTCTGTAGAGGTGTCAACGTGAGAACATCTCTGCTGGAGCTGTGCTTTTGATCACCTTAACCTAGATTTAAAGAATTACCTGTACAACCTTTACTTTTACTTACTGACATCATCCAGCTAACTGGCTTTTGTGGGTCACAGAGACCACAAAGAAATGAAATTGAAGGCATTTTTTAAATTGCTTGATTATTAAACATATTCTTATTAACCTGAGATACAGCTCAAGTTGTTGCAATAATTGAATCACCCAATATACTCACAAATATATTTTTTGATGTGTCAGTAATTCTTTTGGGTGTTTTACTATGTGCACAAATGTGGTCTGATGATGAAGAGCCCTGAGCTACCAATAAAAATTTATAGTTTGAATTTTTACTTTTTTTTTGGAAGTTGTCAAAAAGATCGTATGTGAAAAGGGTATGAAGGCTGAATTGAGACACCAAGCTGTGGTTCAGTTCCTGAACTTGGTTATCACATGTCTAAGAGCTGGAAGAGTAATTATGAAATATGGTGAATGCACTGTTTGAGGCAGGATGCCATGGGACTGACAGCTATGTTTTGCTGGTGATACTTCCATTTCCGGAGGTAAGAATGCCATCTGACTTGCTGGGGAGCCATGGGTCAATTTAATATTATCAAATGAGTATATGTATATATCAAAGATTTGAAGTTTGATGGAATAGAATAAACTGATCATGTTTAAACATACCCCTAAAAAGCTAAAATTGACATTAAAATAATGAAAAATACATTATTGTTAATATGGGAACTATACAGGTAACATCTAAAAAGTGCTTAGGATGATGGTAATGAAGACAATGGTGGGAAATAAATGGGTGATGAAGAAGAAAAGGTCATGGATTTGTTGATAGAGAATCTAAGCAGAGATAGTGGGAAGGTGAGACGATTACATTTTTGAAAATTAACTAGGAAGGGTGGTCAAAGACAATGCTTTTTATTTCTTTTATAGACATGTAAATAGATACATGGTAGTACACAAAGTTCTTAGAATAGTTACACTAATAAGCATACAATCCTGTGGAAACACGTGTTCAGATATTATGTTGCAATTTCTAACTTAAAAATTAAGAGAGATCTCATGTCTCTTGTGAGTATTTACATTGGGTCAATTTACTGTGTTTTATATTTAGAAAGATTGAAGACAAAATGAATGCTTATAATTTTTTTCTTTCTTGGTGTACATTTATCATTCATAGTAGTGGGTTTCATAAACATAATTTCATACAAGGTAAAATATACTTTGACCATATTCTACCCACATAATCATTTTTCTCTTCCTCGCTACTGCTCTTAGTTCTAACCATTTCTCAGTCAGGTTCACTTCTTTATTTACCTCATTTACTCATACAGGTTCTTATGAATCTACATAAAATCTAGACTGCACAGGGGCTTTCTGCAGGATTGAGTGTTCAGTAGTCAGTAAGTAGTCTTGTAGAGAGTTGACAATGCTCACTCTGCCTCAGGGCTTTGCCCATTGCAACATGCATGCCAAGGTTTGGACTCCAGGCCCTGGGAAGATGACACATGAAAAGAAGAGAATGGAGATTGATTTGATTATTATTGAGATGGTTTGGCTGCCCGACTAATTTGATTTAGATGTATATTATAAATGAAGAGATAATTGTGACTGATTTCCAGATTGAAGAAAAAAGGAGGGCATTATTATATATTACTACATGGACATGCTACCTATTATTTTAAACTACTTTAAATTTGTGATTGCTTATAGGAAATCTTACTTGGAAGCATTAAGACTGAATGCAGGTATGATCTGAAATGTTTTATGTATTAATGTAGAAGTCCTGTATATGGCTTCCTTGAGTACCTAGCCTTCCACTGGTTTATAACAATAACTTTGAGATGCAGAAAGTTAGCAATTCAACATACACTAGATGCTAGAGGGTGAAATGATAAACTTCATTTATTCTGTTTTTTAATGTTGTGTTCCTTCTACTTAGTAGTAGTAGTAGTCCTTCTACTTAGTAATATTCAAAAATTTTGAGGTCCTTGAGTTCGTGATAAGGAGCTAGTGTTAGTCACTATTTCAGGTTTACAAAGAACTTTCTGGCAGCAGTCTATTTTAAGTAGTAATAGGGAGAGTAAAAAGAATATATGTGAACCAAATAACACATGACTTACGTTTGTGGCCTAGCAAAGAAAATTTTATTACTTACTAAGATTTTTTACAAATCATACATTTGGCTGTTGTAACACTTTTTTTTAAATAACAATCTGTGGTCACTTTATTTCTTCAGGGTTTTAGTGTAGTTCAGAAAGTGTAGTTCAAAATGAGAGTACCTGATTCAAAATTCCAGTTCATCTGATATGAGAATCTCCCTTCCTGCTTCTCTCATGTGTGTGTGTGTACACGTGTGCATGAAGCTCAATAGTCAATACCCTGTATCATTCCTTACATGTCATCCATCTTTCTTTATGAAATGTGATATTTAACTATCTTGGATCTCACCAAATAGTTTAGGTGGCTTCTTTTCACACCCCAGATTTCTAGCTGTCTCTGCCTTTCAAGAACTGGAGTTACAATCATAATTGCTTGCACTCAGCTCTTTTATGTGTTTTCTGGGGTAAAACTATGGACCTCATGGCAAGCACTTCACATTGAGTTGTATTCCTATATAATGTAATGTTTCTAAGACTCAACTTCCTTATTCTCCACATAAAATTTTAACGGTATCCATCTCATGTGATGTGATAAATAACTGGTATACTACCTGGAAGGAAGGTAATAAGGACAAAATAAAGTAGGTTTAGAAATTGACATTTCTAATCTCACTTAGAATCCTTTGTTTCCTCTGGTGATTTCACAAGTAAAACAGGAAGAAAAGAAATGGATTATGATGGAGGATTTATAATGCCTTACATTACCCTTTTATATTAGAATATTTATGTCACCCCACTGACTTAGAGCATATGAAATGATGATATCAGACACATTATAGATACGGGCTTTTGGAAGTGAGAAATGCACTTAAGGTTTAATTTATTTTAAAAGGGGATTTTAGAAAGTTGTTTGATAGTTGACAAATTAAATGATGGCTTCATATCTAAATTTATTATTAAAATATATATTCACATATATAGGTGTATGTACATAATTTAAAATTAGAATATTAACTTTTTATAGGAGTGTCATTGAATTTTACTACTGAATTGTTGAATGAAATAGGCATAGGAAGCATGAATTTATTTCAGAGGATCATTATCCTAATGATAACTACATAATAAATGTCATTCATATTGAGCCCTAGCCATTAACCTGGGAGAAATAATATAGATTGTAATTGCTTTTAGCTTTAGAAGCAAAAATGCTAAATTTGGATCTGACTTCTGTATTTAATATTTATGAGAATTTGATATCATTTCCTGCAACCTCTTTAAGACTTTTTTCCTATTCTAAACTGAAAAAGAAAACATTGTAAGACATGCAATTTCATGAGGCACAAGACTCATGAATTATTAGCAATATGTAATTAGGATATTACTAGTTCAGTTTCATAAAGTAAATGTTCATGTATACAAGATGTTGTCTTTGATATGTAGTCCTTGGTGTTTGATTTTTCTCAAGGTTCTACAACTAGAAGATGGTAAATGTTCAATAAATACTTGGCACGAGTCCATGCACACTCAAACATTGTCCATGTGTACATGAAATTGTAAGTTAAGCTTAACATTCTACTTTAAAGTCTGCAAAAGCCAGAGCCTTTGAGATGTTCAGGAAGTCTTGCACATGTAATGTTTCTTTTATTGTGTGTGAAAAAAAAAATGATGTAGGACCAAAGAAGTGTGAGACAGAGAATGACAAAGGAGCAAGCCAAGAGTTTGCAAAACAAGTCATTA
The DNA here is from genome assembly GCA_902168425.1 of Peromyscus attwateri. Classification (NCBI taxonomy): domain Eukaryota; kingdom Metazoa; phylum Chordata; class Mammalia; order Rodentia; family Cricetidae; genus Peromyscus; species Peromyscus attwateri. Next base: position 9,701 of record CABHPP010144074.1, read on the forward strand.
AATTCCTGTTAACGGCTATACTCTAATGTCAAGGTTTTCTCAGGATTTAATTATACAATATTCTTAGGAATATGCACACACTTAGCTGTGAAGAATTTCCAAATTGTCCAAGCAGCAAGCACTAGGACAGAAAACAAGAGTTGAATTAATGAGAAACAAAGCTGTCTTGAGTTCAATGAGACTGAAACTACTATCTGGCTTTTTCTTTTCTTTTTTCTTTTCTTTTCTTTTTTTTTTTTTTTTTAAGAGTTAAAAGTCCAGAGACTGAGCAGTAGCCAAGAGCTAAGACCACTTTATCTTACCACTCGCTGCTGTCCTTTCTCTGAGAGAGAGACCTTTTTCCTGTGTCCTGTCTTTTTATTGACTTTTTCTAAATGCTATTGACTTCTGCACAAATGGATGGAGAATACATGTGTCAGGAAGGTATGAGACAAGAAGAAACAAATGTCCACAACACTACATGATGACCCATTAAAAGTAATATTCTTTTTACAGATTCTCCAATGCAGAATTTTGTGTGTTCTTCAGATAGCAAACATGGTGAATCAAAACAATGTGACTGAGTTCATTCTTTTGGGAATTACAGTGAATCCAGAGCTGAGGAAAATATTGGCTGTTTTGTTTCTAATTATGTACATGGCCACAGTGTTGGGAAATCTACTTATTGTGGTAACCATAACTAGAAGTCCGAGTCTGAGGTCACCCATGTACTTCTTCCTTTTATCTCTGTCACTCATGGACGTCACTTATTCTTCTGTTATTGCTCCAAAGTTGATTATGGACTCCCTATCTGAGAGGACTATTGTCTCATTTGAAGGTTGCCTGACCCAGCTATTTGCAGAACATTTCTTTGGTGGTGTGGGCATCATCCTTCTCATTGTGATGGCCTATGACCGCTATGTGGCCATCTGTAAGCCCCTGAACTACATAACCATCATGAGTCCTCGGGTGTGCAGCTTGATGGTAGGAGGGGCTTGGGTGGGAGGATGCATGCATGCAACCATTCAGCTTCTCTTTATGTATCAAATACCATTCTGTGGTCCCAATATCATTGACCATTTCATGTGTGACTTGTTTCCATTGTTGAAACTGGCCTGCATGGACACACATATCTTGGGTCTCTTAGTCATTCTCAATAGTGGGGTGATGTGTGTGTCCATTTTCCTTATTCTCATTGTTTCCTATGTAGTAATCCTCTGCTCCCTCAAGTCTTATAGCTCTGAAGGGAGACGCAAAGCCCTCTCCACATGTAGCTCACACTTCACAGTGGTTGTGTTATTCTTTGTGCCATGTATTTTCTTATATATGAGGCCCGTGGTGACATTTCCAGTAGACAAAGCAATGGCTGTGTCCTTTACTGTTGTTGAGCCAATGTTAAACCCCTTGATCTACACCTTGAGAAATGCAGAGGTGAAAAATGCTCTGAAGAACATGTGCACTAAGCGGGGGACAAGGGATGCCACTAACTGTTAAGGCATGAAGAAATATTTCCTACAAAGCCAGTGAAGATCTAATCTCCCCACTAATTCCAGTCCTCTGGGGACAAGGGATCGAGGAGCATTTTTTGAATTTAAAAAGTCAGATAAAGGTATATTTTGGCGACTGTCTAGTTTCTGGGACAGTTCACCAAGATATTTTATGATATACATCCTTCCTGAAAAGGATGTATACACACACACACACACACACACACACACACACACACACACACACACACGCACGCATACACATGAACACATACTCGTGTTCACACCTGCATTTTGAACAGTATAAAGGTCCTCAGTTTAATGTTCTAACTTCTTTCCCTCTTCTCTGCTGAAATGATCTCTTCTGGAGGTTTTACCTGACTACCTTCCCCTGTATTCTTAAGGTCCCTAGTGAATTCTTACTTGAAAAGAAAAGTGAAGTATTTCTTGGCTTTCTCATTCATTGCCATTGTTTATTCTCTACTTCTATATCCTGGTGTTTTCCTCAAGATTCATGATCAAAAACTCTTCTTCACAATATCTCTTGGATTCTACAGTTTTCACTCTCACAAATTGTAATCTTTGGGACCATATGGGTTACATTCACTTCTGTGGGTTCGAATCCCATCAATGAAAACATTCCTAATGGTCAGGTGCATTCTCATGAATACTAGTGATGGAATTTAAGCCTAAAAAAGACTTAGAGACCTACATGTTCACAATAAGAAGAAAATAATGAAAGGGTTAATACATTAATACATCTAAATACTTTAGGAAACCAAATCCTCCAGTTTGCATACTGCCAAGGATCCTTTCAGGTAACATTTTTCAGATATTTAGCGTGCTAGTTTTTTTTTTTTTTTTTTTTTTTTTTTAGGTTTCTCTGTGTAGTTTTGGTGCCTGTCCTGGATCTCACTCTGTAGACCAGGCTGGCCTCCAACTCACAGAGATCTGCCTGGCTCTACCTCCCCAGTGCTGAGATTAAAGGCGTATGCCACTGCCTCCTGGCCTAGTGTGCTACTTTAAAACGAGACCTCTTGCTTTGATTTAGCGAAGAAAACAAAAGGGATGCTTCCTAGTTGACTGGAGATATTTTAGAATCATGTGTCCTTATCTTGAAGTTAAGTATTCTTTACAGAAATCTGTGTTGTTTGCTTGTAGCACAATGTATTTGCTGTTATATTCAAGATTCAGGCTTTCCAGAAACAAATGGTGTTTTTTTTTTTTTGTTTGTTTGTTTTTTTTTTTTCCTTTAGGGTTCTACTATGATAATATTAGAGAGACATATTTGGCATTTTACAATGCCATGATGGGGTACATGGTAATCCTCTGGGCCTAGATAATTTAACATCACATTTTCTTAAAGCAAATGTAAATGATATTGTGTCAATAAATTGCAGGATCAGTTATGGAATGTAAACATTTAAATTATAACATTCAGTTGTAAAACGTATTTGTTGAATGGGCATTTTAACCCCAATGAACATCAAATATCTGCAGTAAACACAGTGTTCATTTTCAGTTATTCATCACAGAGGGTGGGCAGAGCTTGATATTTCAGAGACTCTTCTAGGAGCTGTACATAAAATAGTGGATAAGAGAATGTTGTGTTATAGTTTGGAGCTCGTATTTTAAGGCAGGAGGCAATTTAAAACAATTTAGGTTAAAAACTTACAGAGCACATGTTACTTCTCACAAAATGCCTTTGAAGTGCTTCATAACTGTCGGGGGGGGGGGGAGGAGCTTTCAGGGGGACTTCTATATTAAGACATTAAAGATGTAATATTATTCTCTAAAGGCAAATGTATGGGAGTAATACGGTAGGCAAAATATGGAAGGCTATTAGAAATAAGCTGAAGGGAACAAGATAGAAATAGCAGGATATGCTGGTCTGTGACAGTGATCAAGGCCAAAGTGAAATGAGAAACATGGTCAAGTGCTGGTTAGAAAATTCTATTACTTTTAAATCCTTAAATTCAAGCACAACTTAGATATCAAATTGACTTTATCCACTATAATTAAAAATAAAGTGTTTCATGTAGTTCCAGATAGCTTTAGAAACTGGCATTAAAAAAACTTTATATCTTTCTTATATTTAGTCTTTGACATTTCAATAAAGGACATATGTTTCCTAATAATAATATTTTACATTTCATTACATAAATGAACTTTGCTGATCACTCATACTGAAATTATGACAGGTCTTTTTTTTTTTGTTTTTTTGTTTTTTTTTTCCAAGACAGGGTTTCTCTATGTAGCTTTGCGCCTTTCCTGGAACTCACTTGGTAGCCCAGGCTGGCCTCGAACTCACAGAGATTCGCCTGCCTCTGCCTCCCAAGTGACAGGTCTTTTGTTAATATAATTTCCAAAATTTCTTCTCTTCTATGTTCTGTATATCCACTGAATTAATTTGCATTAGGATGACTCATTAAACACATTACTTAACAGCTGAACATCTTAATTTTTTCCAGTCTTCTTGACTTCTAGGACAAACCTTGACTAGGTGGTAAAATATAAGAACTTACTGCTATTGTTAATTACTGATAAAATCATATATTAAAATGTGCAAATATCAACATGATTTGTGCTTTTAAAAAGGTACAGTGTAAGAATACAAAGCTAGGCCGGGTGGTGGTGGAGCACGCCTTTAATCCCAGCACTTGGGAGGCAGTGGCAGGCAAATCTCTGTGAGTTCGAGGCCAGCCTGGGCTATAGAGTGAGTTCCAGGAAAGGCCCCAAAGCTACACAGAGAGACCTTATCTTGAAAAAACAAAAACAAACAAACAAACAAACAAACAAAAAAGAATACAAAGCTAATCTCAAGAGTTCATCATCCAACCACCTATGTACCACTTCCTACATGCCACTCTGCATTAGTTATCTATGTCCCAACTGAAAGCCAATTAAATTCCTTTTCCTGGGTAGTGCTCCTTTATCTCTTATTTCAAAGTCCTTATCCTGTTGACATCATCTTCAACACATATCCTGAAGGATATCACTTTGAGTCTTTTTCCAACTGTTATCTCATGTCAATTCAACATCATATTTTACCTGGGTGATTTTGATTGCTTCCTAGACAGACTCCCTGCTTTGATACTAATATTCTATGAATCTAATATTTGGTCCTCAACACAGAACACAGAGATGGTTATCTTTCAAATTCATAAACATGACCAAACCACATGTCTGTGATTCTTAGAGTAAGAGCCATAATGCAGTTATGTTATTATCTTTCTGAAATCTGTTAAATTGATCCTTCTGTGCAAGTCATTATCTTCTTATATGCATTTCACATAAGCTATTCTGACTATCTGGAATATCTGTCCCTTTCTCTTTGTATGACTATTTGTATTCACTGTATATTATGTGATAGGAATAAGTGACACATTGAATATTATGTGTTGGAACTGAGCATGTAGTTTGATTTTCTTGACTTCATACCCTATCATGTTTGTGTCTCCAAGTTCTCCTTCAGTGTGGGGGAAAAGGTAGTATGTCTCCTGAGGTGCCACAACCAGGAACCTATACATATGAACTTCATCCCAGTTTTTTCCACATGGAAGTGATCTCCAACACAATATCATGTAATGTACTCATGTCCAAAATATTTTGACTGGTGTACATATCAAATTATATGAGTATTTTTGCTCAGTCTCATAGATGAAGGGGAACTATCTGACAAGGGCATTACTTCCATATTAGTTTCTGTATAAGACTGAACTAAATTGATAACTGCAATATTATGAACATGATTATTCTAGCTGATATTGGCCATGGTCAAGTTTCTAGGCTATGATAATTTTTGGCATTCTCTCTATTTATGAGATCTTCTAAGCCTTTAGCTATCTCTGCTTTGACTATGATATCATTCTCTAGATGTCTTGGTTAGGATTTTTAGTGTTATAATAAAACACCATGACACAAAGCAACTTGGAGAAGAAAAAGTTTATTTCACCTTATAGAATCCAGTCTACTATCGGGACAGTCAAGACAGTGTTGCTGTTTGTTTTTGCTTCTTTTGGGGGGAGGTGGCTACCACTCATCTCCCAAATAAATCACTCATGGAGGCTTATGCTTAATTATAAATGCCCAGACGTGGCTTGGCTTGTTTCTTGCCAGCTTTCCTTAACTTAACTTATCCCATCTACCTTTTACCTCTGGGCTTTTCTTGTTCTCTTACTTCTATAAATCCTACTCATACTCTTTGGCTGGCTGTGTGGCTGGGTGGCTGGCCCCTGGGTCTTCCTCTTCCTCTCACACCTAGATCTCCCCTCTCCCAGATTTCTCTTTCTATATATTCTCTCTGCCTGCAGCCCCACCTATATTTTCTCCTGCCTTGCTATTGGCCATTCAGTTCTTTAATAGACCATCAGGTGTTTTAGACAGGGAAAGCAACACAGCTTCACAGAGTTAAACAAATGCAACATAAACAAAAGTAACACACCTTAAAATGATATTCTACAACAGGGCGGGAACACAAGGCAGGAACCTGTAAGCAGGAACTGAAGCAGAGTCCCTAGATGGATGCTTCTTATTGGCTCCCTCCTTCTGGATTCCTCAATTTGTTTTGTTATACATTCCAGGAACACCCGCCCAAGGAAGGTACCACTTGATGTAGGCTGGACACTTTTACAATAATCATCAATCAAGACAATACTCTATAGGTCAATCTTCTGGGGGTGTTTTTTCAGCTGAAGTCTCTCTTCTCAGATGACTCTAACTGTGTCAAATTGGTGAAAAATAGCCTACATACCTCAGCAAGCTGACAGGTTTCCTTTATCCTTCATGACCATCCTGCTGTCACCAAGTAAGGCAACTTCAATCTTTCCACATTCTCTATCTTGATTATCAGGCAGTTCTCTAGGGGTGACAGCGATTGTGACCTTCAAGGTCTGCCAAGACCACTCTTATCTGAGCCCCAACGACCTCTTGGCGCCTTCTCTTGTTTCTATTGAGAATGGTATATTGAGCATAGTAGCATTGTTATTTAGATACTCTGATGAGGTTAACAATTTGCACAACTAAGGCTTTTGTTGTTGTTTTAATCTAATGAAAGGAATTCATCTTCTCTGCTGGTAGTAGAGTGTGGAAGGCAAAGCAATAGATGATGTCAAAAGATTATATAGTCTATGAATACTATAAATATGGTCTGACATGTTGTAAAAAATGATATAATGAAAAGATGAGTAGTTCTAAACTCATAAAATTCCAAGTAATCATTTTGAGAAAACAAAAATGCTGTGGATATCACTATATGTCAATAAACACTGATTGGCCAATAGTCAGACAGGAAGTATAGGCGGGACTAACAGAGAGGAGAATTGAGGAAGGAAGATAGGGAGACTGCCTGGAGCCGCCTTGAGGAGAGGAAAGATGTAAAGTACCAGTAAGCCACGAGCCACGTGGCAAAGTAGAGATTAATAGAAATGGGCTAAATATAAGAGTAAGAGCTAGACAATGATAGGCCTGAGCTAAGGGCCAAGCAGTTTAAATAATGTAAGGGTCTGTGTGTTTATTTTATGAATGGGTTCGGTCAGGGAACCAGGGACTGGCGGTTCTTGGGAGCTGGAGACTGGCGGGACTTGGGAGCTGGAGAAAAGCTCTCCAGCAACACAAAAAAATAAATACATAAAATATTTTCCCATTTTCTTGCACACACTGGTCATCTGATTTGTGTCTATGATTATTACCAAGAATGTGTCTTTGAGAGTCAGTAGAAGTCACCAAATATGGGCAACATATATGACACAACATCAAAAATAATACAGTATAGTGAACCAGATAGAACCAAGAGGTGGAAGAGGCTTAATGTCAATACTGACAGAATCTGCATAGAAAAATACAGGATAAAACCCAGGCCTTAGAGGAAAGAGGGATGCCTGGACAGTAGGAAGATTCTATATGACCTGATGGGACAATACCTAAATACTGAAGTCTTTCTACTTGTTTTACAATTGTAACCTTCACCAATAAACTGTTACATTTGAAAAAGACTTAAGAAATTTGAATAGAAATATTTATTCAAATTGTTCATTTTTTTCTTTATTAAGAAGTTTTTTTTTTTATTCATTTTACACACCAACCATAGATCACCCTCTTTTCCTTTCTCCTCTTACCCCCCTAGCCTTACCCCCCTAGCCCATCCTCCATCCCCTTCTCCAAAAAGGTAAAGCCTCCCATGGGGAGTCAGAAAAGCCTGGTTGAAGCAAGTCCAAGGCCCTCCCCCTGCATCAAAGCTGTGCAAAGTGTCCCACCATGGGCTCCAAAAACCCAGCTCATGTACCAGGGATGGATCCTGATCCTACTGCCAGGAGCCCCTTAAGCAGACCAAGCTACACAACTGTCTTGCTTATGAAGATGGCCACTCAGAGCAACAATCAATAAATGGGATGTCCTGAAACTGAGAAGCTTCTGTAAGATAAAGAACACAGTAAATAAGACAAAACGACAGCCTACAGAATGGGATAAGGTCTTCACCAACCCTCTGACAGAGGGCTGACCTCCAAAATATATAAAGAACTCTAGAAACTAGACATCAAAATACCAAATAATCCAATTTAAAAAAATGGGCTACAGAGCTAAACAGAAAATTGTTCATTTTTAGTGTAAAACTAAATATATATAGGCAGGGCTGTTGTGGAGAAACATTATTTGCCTGGTTCTGCACATATTAGGAATGACCATGAATTACATACACAGTTTTTTTGATAAATTAATAATTCCCCTTTTCCCAGAGTAGGGTAAAAAATATTTTCTCACTGTAATTGACAAGTCATTTCTTAAATGTATACACATCTAATGGAAATAACATCCATGGTAATAACACCATATTAAAGTAAACAGAAAGGCATCCATAGACTGGCACCAGCATAAACAGAAAAAGGGAACCCCAAAGCCCACTGCAGAAAATACTACTATGGAGCTTGAAGCACTGGGGGATATAACAGAGCGTCACCAAAGGAAGAAAGAATGTATTGACATTTAGAGAATCTCTGAGACAAATCAAATGTTTTAAAGAAAATACGCGAGTCCCCTTTGATAAAGCACAGCAGGAATCAGGAGTAGAATGTCACCCTTCTTGCTCTGTGGGCTGTACTCACCACTCAAAATCATCTTCTGAAACTGTTTGTGTATCTGACCTCACTTGTGTGTCTATGAAATGACATTCTCAAAGAAGCCTCTGAGAAGATGTTTTTATCAAATTCATTTCTGGAAGTATATACTGAGGTTTTGAAAATTTTCAGAATGTCAAGACACTTGTTCCATGCCACAGAACAATTAAAACAGCCTAGTTTGGAGCAGGTGTGTAAGAGTCAGGAACTGAAGTCCTCACTCAGTGTCACTTCATCTTTGCAATGTGCTTTAACCCCAGGGTAGGCTGGATGGACCAAGGGACCTGTTCATATACTTTTCTAGAGTTTGTTTCAAGCCCCCCTTTCCTTGGTGTGTGTGTGTGTGTGTGTGTGTGTGTGTGTGTGTGTGTGTGTGCTTCATATTGTAGACACTGAGGAAAAATGCCCCTGAGAAACAGTGGAAATGACTATTTCAAAGTGAGAAAGGCAAAAATTAATATGCAACTTGCTTTTTTGTTAATCTTATTAACATTTAAAATAAGTGGAATTCCTAGGATGAAATGTATTGAACTGTCACAACACATGCTATTATTCTTTTACTAACTGACTTTTGGCAAATATATCTGTATGAGTGTTTCAAATATTCACTGTTTAACTAACAAATGTCAGGGAACTTCACAGTAAAGATGTGATCAACCAATTTAGCAGTATGAAACAGGAGAAAATTATCAATGAGTATGGTAACTTTTTTTTTTTTTACTTAAGCATGTAATGACTATATTTGGTGATGACATAGTTGTTTTAAAAGTATTTTTGAAATTTTAAATTAACAAACCCTAGTTCTAGAAGATAAACATAAATGTTGGCTCTGAACAATAATAAAAAAGGAAGATATTATAAAACTCATGTAATCTAAAAACCATTTTAGCAGTAGTTTGCTTTCCACAAACTGACAGTAAGGCCCCATTGCTGAAGACAACATTTACACAAGATAACAAACAGAAAAAATGAGCTGGTGCCTATAAAGAGCCTTCACCTGTATGTTATAATGTGTTTGGTACAGAAAGGTCCTTAGCATTCTACCAAAAGGAAAATATTAAAACCAAGCCAGTCACAAACCCTTTGATCTACAATGGTGTCCTGCCTACAAGATATGTTAGCACAATGATGGAATATAATTTATAACAGTAACCAGCCAGTATCTGATTTGACTTAGGGCCCACTCCACAAGATGTAACACATACCTTACACTGCTTGAGTGACCAAGAACCTGACAGGAGATAGCCCAGGGACCCAGGGTACAAACAAATACAACTGGTCTTCATTGAAATGACTCCTAAAAGTATTCTGCTATAGTCATGGATTCTTGCTTTGTTCAGCCATCATAAGAGAAGCTTGCTCTTATAGCATATGGGAAAATAAATAAAAACCCCATCTTAGTTGGGATTTTTTACTTCTGTGAAGAGACACCATGACCACAGCAACTCTTATAAAGAAAACATGTAATTGAGGGTGGCTCGCTTACAGTTTCAGAGGTTCAGTCCATCATGATCATGAAGGGGAGCACAGTAGCATGCAGGCAGACATGTTGCTTGAACTAAGAGTGCTACATCTTTCAGGCAAGAAGAAGTTGACTGACTGCCACACTGAGGAAAGCTTGAGAATAAGAGGCCTCAAAGTCTGTCCCCACAGTGACACACTTCCTTCAATAAGGCCACACCTCCTAATAATGCACTCCCTTTGGAGGCCATTTTCTTTCAAACAACCACAGATCCACAGACAGAAAGTATGCAGTGAGAGAGAGGTGGCAGAGAGAGAGAGAGAGAGAGAGAGAGAGAGAGAGAGAGAGAGAAAGAGAGAGAGAGAGACCTTGGAGTACTCAGCCCTAAATGAGATGCCTCAATCAAATCCTTCCCCTGAGGGCTCAGGAAACCATGTGGAAGATAGCCAGAAAGAGTGTAAGAAAGAGTCAGAGAGTGTGGAAGACACCAAGAAAACAAGGCCCTCTAAATCAACATGAGCAAAGTTCATAGGAACTCACAGAGACTAAAACAGCAAGCACAGGGCCTGCACAGGTCTGCACCAGATCTGCACCAGGTCCTCTTCACTTACATTATGGCTTACAATTTAGTGCTTTTCTGGGATTACTGAGTGCATGAATGAGTAGGTCTTTGAGTCTTATGTCTTTTGTTGTACTGTTTTCCTTCTGTTGGTTTGTCTTGTCCAATTTCAAGGTGATAGCTTTTGTTTTATCTTATATTTTATTATTATCTTGTAGAAAAAAACCTGTTCTATTCTAATAAAAGACAGAAATGGAGTGGATCAAAACAGGAGGAAGGTGGGGAGGAACAGGGAGGAGTAAAGGGAGGGGAACCATTTTCAGCATATATTATGTGAGAAAAGAATTTATTTTCAATAAAAGAATAAAATTAAAACATTATATCAAAAATAAATAAAAATAAAAACAATTTTAGAATTGAAAGAAAATGATAGCAGAACATATCAAATTCTATGGATCACAATGAAAGTAGTTCTAAAAGGTAAGTTCCTGGACTAAGTACCTACAAAAAAACTGGGAAATCTTAAATTAATAACTTAATGACACACATGAAATCCCTAGAACAACAAGAAGAAATAGTAATAAAAAGGAGTATACAAGAAAAAGTAAAGCCAGGGGTCAATTTAATGAAATAGAAACAAAAATTTTACAGAGAATCAATGGAGCAAAGAGCCGTTTCTTTGAGAAAATCAACATGATTAACACTTTAGCCAAATTCACCAAAACAGAGAAAGAGGATCCAATTTAATAGACTTGAGATTGAAAGGAAGACATTACCAGAGACATGAAGAAAATTCAAACCATCATAAAGGTATACCTTTAAAAAATCTTTGTTCAAGATAAATATTTTGGATAGGCCCATAATCTCCAATGAAATCAAAGCAGTAATGAAAAGACTCCTATTAATTTTTTTTATTTTATATAAGAGATTTTCTAGTCATTTTACATATCAGCCATGATTTCCCCTGTCCTCCCTCCTCCCACTCCCCAGCCTCCCCCGCAATCCTCTCCCCATTCCCACCTCCTCCAAGGCAAGTTCTCCCCAGGGGAGTCAGCAGAGCCTGGTACATTCAGTTGAAGCAGGTCCTGTCCTCTCCTCCCTTCACCAAGGCTGAGCAAAGTGTCTCAGCATAGGCCCTAGGTTCCAAAAGCCAGCTCATGCACCAAGGACAGGTCCCAGTCCCACTGTCTAGGGGCTTTCAAGCTAATAAACTGTCTCACTTATCCAGATGGCCTAGTCCAGTTCCATGGGGGTTCCTCAGCTATTGGTTCACAGTTCATGTGTTTCCACTAATTTGGCTATTTGTCCCTGTGCTTTTTCCAATCATGGTCTCAATATCTCTTGCTCATAGAATCCCTACTCTCTCTCATCAATTGGACTCCTGGAGCTCCACCTGGGGCTTGGCCATGGATCTCTGTATCTGCTTCCATCAGTCACTGGATGAGAGTTCTATCATGACAGTTAGGGTGTTGGGCCATCTGATTACCAGAGTAGGTCAGCTCAGGCACTCTCTTGACGATTACCAGTAGTCTATAGTGGAGTCATCTTTGTGGATTTCTGGGCACCTCTCTAGCACTCTGCTTCTTCCTTTTCCCATGGGATCTTCATTTATCATGGAATCTCTTTCCTTGTTCTCCCACTCTGTTCCTGGTCCAGCTGGGATCTCCCACTGCCCTAAGCTCTCTTTCCCCTGACCCTTGCCCTCCATTACCCCCATCACCCCAAGTTTACTCATGTAGATCCTATCCATTTCTCTGTTGCTGGGCAATCCCTGCATCTTTCTTAGAGTCCTCTTTACTAGGTAGCCTCCCTGGAGTTCTCAGTTGCAGTCTGGTTTTCCTTTGCTTTATATCTAGTGTCCTCTTATGAGTGAGTACATACTATGTTTGTCTTTCTGAGTCTAGGTTACCTCACTCAGGATGATATTTTCTAGTTCCATTCATTTGCCTGCAAACTTCATGATGTCATTATTTTTCTCTGCTGAGTAGTACTCTATTGTGTATATGTACTACATTTTATTTATCCATTCCTCAGTTGAAGGGCATCTAGGTTGTTTCCATTTTTTTGCTATTACGAATAATGCTGCTATGAACATAGCTGAGCATGTGTCTTTGTGGTATGATTGAGCATTCCTTGGGTATATGCCCAAGAGTGGTATAGCTGGGTCTTGGGGGAGATTGATTCTGAATTTTCTAAGAAAGCATCATATTGATTTCCAAAGTGGCTGTTCATTCTGAAGGGTGGAAGATGGTATCTCAGAGTCATTTTGAGTTGCATTTCCCTGATGATTAAGGATGTTGAGCATTTCCTTAAATGTCTTTCAGCCATTTGAGCTTCTTCTGTTGAGAATTCTCTGTTTAGCTGAATAGCCCATTTTTTTTGTTTGGACTGTTAGATATTTTGATGTCTAATTTCTTGAGTTCTTTATATATTCTAGATATCAGTCCTTTGTCAGATGTGGGGTTGGTGAAGAACTTTTCCTTTTCTGTAGGCTGTTGTTTCGTCTTATTGACCAAGTCCTTTGCCCTACAAAAGCTTCTCAGTTTCAAGAGGTCCCATTGATTAATTGTTTTTCTCAGTGTCTGTGCTACTGGTGTTATATTAGGAAGTGATCCGCAGTGCCAATGCATTCAAGACTACTTCCTACTTTCTCCTCTGTCAGTTTCAGAGTAATTGGATTTATATTGAGGTCTTGATTCACTTGGACTTAAGTTTTGTGCACGGTGACAGATATGGATCTATTTGCAGTCTTCTACATGTTGACACCCAGTTATGCCAGCGCAATTTGTTGAAGATGCTTTCTTTGTTCCATTGTACAGTTTTGGCTTCTTTGTCGAAAATCATTTTTTTAAAGCCCAGGTCCAAATGGAATCATCACAGAATTCTACCAGACCTTCAAAGAACAACACAGGCCAATATTTCTCAAGTTATTCTACAAAATAAAACTGAAATATTTCCTAATTATTTTTATGAAGCCACTATTATCTTGACACCAAAACCACAGAAAGAGTCAATAACAAAAGGAAATTACAGAACATTATGCTTTATGAACATATATGTAAAAATTCCCAATAAAATAGTAACAAACTGAATCCAAGGACAAATCAAATAGTTTTTCACCATGATCAAAGTGTCATTCCAGAGATGCAGAGATGATTCAAAATACATAAATCAATAAACATAATCTACCATATAAACAGACTGAAAGAAAACAACAACAAAAAAAGACATGATCATCTCATTTGATGAAGAAAAGGCATTTGACAAATCCAACATCCCTTCATGATAAATATCCTGGAAAGACTAGGGATACAATGGACATACTGCAAGATAATAAATATCATTTCCAGCCGGGCGGTGGTGGCGCACGCCTTTAATCCCAGCACTTGGGAGGCAGAGGCAGGCGGATCTCTGTGAGTTCGAGGCCAGCCTGGTCTCCCAAGTGAGTTCCAGGAAAGGCGCAAAGCTACACAGAGAAACCCTGTCTTGAAAAACCAAAAAAAAAAAAAAATCATTTCCAGCAAATACACAGCCAATATAAAACTAAATTAAGAAAATCACAAAGCATTTTCACTAAAATCAGGAATAAGATATCCTTGTTTTAAGGACATCTGCTTTCTTCCTACCTATTCAATATAGTATTTGAAGTCTTAGCTTGAGCAAAAAAAACAGTTCTACAAATTCAATGAAATGAGCATCAAAATTCCAACATAAATCTTCACAAAAATAGAAAAAAAGAACAATGGTCAGCTTCATATGGAAAGGCACACACACACACACACACACACACACACACACACACACACACTAGACAAAACAAACCAAAAACCTAAAATAATCTTGAATAAAAAATAACTGGAGACATCACAATCTCATATTTCAAATTGTGTTACAGAACTATAATAATTAAAAAAGCAACAATATTGGCATAAACGCATGTATGTTGATTGACGGAATAGAATTGAAGATGCAGCCATTATTTCATAAACCAAGAGGTACATTATTTTTTTTAAATGAGGCCAAAAATATATACTGTGGATAAGATAACATTTTTAAAAATGATGCTGATCAAACTGAATAGTTATATGTAGAAATATATCCATATCTATAACCTAGCACAGAACTCTACAACAAATGGATCAAGAATTTCAATGCAAAACCAGATATCCTGAACCTGATAAAGTATGGGATAGGAATGAAATCATGGGTACAGGACAATCAGCATAACATACCTTTTCCCATTCATAATGACCATGTAGTGCAGGAGCTTGACAATGGCAACATAGTGCACCAAGATAATGGACACCAGGATAAAGATTTCCTACCAGCAATTGGGCAGTGAAGAGCTGGGTCATGCATTAATTATAGGAAATGTTTTGCTTTGCTATAGCCAAGTCTCTGATGAGCATGAGAACCACAGTGGAGGTGCAGATCTGGGTACATTTTCAGTTTTGAATAATCTGAGGAGAAGATCATCCATGGGGGGATGCAAAGCTCTCTCAACCTGTAGTTCTCACATAATGGTGGCTGTTCTACTTTATGTGCCTGGAATGTATACCTACATACTGCCTGTATGAAGTCAGAACAAGGAGAAGGAAATGCCTGTGTTTTACATGTGATTGCCCCCATGCCTAATCTCCTCGTCTATAGTCTGAGAAACAGTAAAAACAAAAATTGCAATGCACAGGTATGAGACACAGACATTTCCTTACCCTGTTATTCAGATAGAAATTAACTTTTAATTTGCTCAACATGTTTCCGAGCTTTGTAGATAGATTGGACAAATGAAAGACCATCCCTCTAACCACCAGCTAGCTTGTCCTACACTTCATTGACAGAATACATGGTTACAATGGGGAAGGCCCTGAGCTCAGTTCTCCATCACCACAAATACAAAAAACAAATAAGTAAAAGCACACATTTGAACATACCATTTATGTCTCCAAAAACTTACAAGAAATCTATTTTTTTTTCTCAGAATACACTACCGTTTATTCTCTCAAGTTTTGGTGGATTTTTTTGTAGATTTTTTGTCTCAATGTTTTGTTCCAGCATCTCTTCTCATTGATCTTTTGCCTGTATATTATGGTTTCCAAGCTGTTTTTGTTTGTTTGTTTGTTTGTTTGTTTGTTTGTTTGTTTGTTTTGTGTGTGTGTGTGGTGTTTCTTGTGCTTTTTAATTATTTTTTGTCGTCTATTGTCTGTTTTGTTTTTTTTTTCTTTTTAAAGAGCGAAAAAGGGCATGCAGTTGGATGAGTGGGGAAGTGGAAAGGATCAGGAGGGTATGGGGGCATGATTAGAATATATTGTATGAAATTATTTCACTCAGATAAATTTAAACTTACTGCCTGGTGAATTCAAACCTCTCCAAAATGTGGTCAAACTAAAGAAGACAATAATGAATGATCATCTTAATTGTGATGGCTCAATAATAATTCCAGGAAAAATTAGAGCTCACTAGTCCAGCACAAGCCCCAGTTTCCTGCTTGCTGTGAAGATGCTTGACATGAAATCTTGGGCTGAGTATGTTGTGGAGTGGGCTTCAAAGGACCCATATGGCTTCATTACAATAGTTATCTTAGCCCTCATGGCCCTGTTCCTAGCTTGTGCTGTATTGTCCTGGAATTTGCCCAACATAATTAAAGCCATAGAGAAGGAGTAAAATGAGAAACCAACATCAAGAGAACATTGCAAAAGCTAAATGCCTAAAAATGGGATTGAAGGAGTGAACAGACTCTGCAACTAGAGAAAAATCATCTGAAAAATTCTGTATCTTTGCAAGGATTCACTAAGGTATTATTCAAGTTCATGATAGTATTATTTAGTAAATTAAATCTGACCTCAACAGTGTAGTAATTGTTCGGTTTGGAAACAGAAGTTTGTTGGTACCAACTGAAAAGCTTTTTTTTTTTTTTTTTTTTGGTTTTTCAAGACAGGGTTTCTCTATGTAGCTTTGTGCCTTTCCTGGAGCTCACTTTGGAGACCAGGCTGGCCTTGAACTCACAGAGATCCACCTGCCTCTGCCTCCTGAGTGCTGGGATTAAAGACGTGCACCACCACCGCCTGGCAAACTGACAAGTTTTTAAGTTAGCCTTAATCATATAGGTAGAACACACCCAATGTAAAAATTCAAAACTCAAAGCACTGTAAAATCTAACACTTGTGTTCAGATATGATACCAAGGATAGAAAATTCCACACTTCATCTTGTGGTAGGTTGCAGTCAAAATACAAGTGTGCTGAAAATACATTAAAATTATCTTCAAGCCATAAATTTGAATCCCATTCTCAAGGTATTATGAAATACTCTAAAATAAGGAAAAAATTAAAACATTACTGGTCCCAAGCATTTTCTCTCCTCAACGTTTATTAAAAATCCTTTAAACTGTCAGTCATTTGCCATTTTGCAATTTAAAGTATCTAAGTGAAAAACAGCATGTAGAGAACAAAATGGTTTCAGATTATGAATCCTGTTTAAATGGTAGTTTAAAATAGAGTTCATTTTTGGACAGAGGATATTAGGATACCAAAGAATTACCTTCTGAGGTGAAGTTTACTCTGGCATAACAGAGATACAGTATATTAATCACCATTTAATGTCATTATTACTTATTTTTTTCAATGGAACCATTACTCTTTCTCAAAAGAAAATCTTATTGATGAGTATGTCTATTTGCATCTACTGACTTTAGGCTTTACTCAGCTGGTAATGAATGATCAAGACATATCTGGATTTTAAAACTTAATTTTATATAGGATTCTCATCTTGATCATATAGAATACCACCTACTGGATCAAATAATTTTTTTGTACTCAGAACACTGCCATTTTCTTAAATGAGTAACTAAATATCATGATTGAAATTTAGCAGTGAAAATGCCTAGTAGTAAATGATCACTCGGGTTCAATGTTTTTCCCCTAGACTCACTAGAACTGTGAAAGAGGTCTGTCACCAGATAACTTGCTAGTTGCATAGATACTACTACTTTTGTAACTAGTACAGTAGTGATATTCTGTTATTTTTTACTCAAACAGATTCAAAGTGAAAATTAAGATTTCAAATTTATTAAGTATATTTTATAATTTAATTTAAAACACTAAAGTTTTAACTTTGGAAAAAAATCCATGGGTATAATAGCTACAGCAGGGATTTAAAAAAAAAGACAAAAGTACAAAGCTAGGTATCTTTCAGTGGTAAAAGACTCTAAACTATCAAGTGTGGCTTTTCTACTTATTCACTGAAGTATTTATCTGATTATTAAAGTTTTCTGCACCTCTGGTTATGAATCTTAAGTTACAGTTATTGTCAAGTTAATGAAAATAACACTAAATATTAAAATAAGTGCCATAGTTTTATTTATTTATTCTATTTGTCTTTTACATCGTATGTCTTGATTCCATTCATTTCCCTGTCCCTTTGCATCCTCCCTCTGCCCCTGCAACACTCCCCAAATAAAACAAAATTTAAGAGAAAAAAGGGAAGAACTTTTTAAGAGGGAAAACATGAAAAGTCTCATCATGGGAGCTGCAGTGTGACACAGTGGATCATACTGTAGACCCTTTGTTCACATATCTTTATGTTCAAGTGTTCATTGCATGGAGTCATTGGTCTGTTTGGGGGCCTCTGGTTTCTACTACACTGTCGATGCTGGGTCTTCACTAGGACTATTCCTTGATATCAAATTCTTGCCCTGTGTTATGGACATCCTGCAGCTTCAGATCTGTTGGTCAGGTTCCTTTATATGCTTCAACAGGTCATAGATGAGATGGATGTTGGGGCCAGCCAAGTCATAATCCTGGGTATGGGTCTAGGCTGCTGTAGGGTTGGTCTGCCAGACGAGAAATAGGAACAGTTTTCCCATGTTTACAACTTCCAGTCTGGCTCATGCACACCTGCACTGATAGGGTTGGCTCTCCTGATTTTACGACCACAGAGTCTGCTCTCCCACCTGTCCTAGGCTTTGATGGGCACAGAGGCGAGAAGGACAGCTGGCCCCCATCGATGCTGTTACAAGACAGATGAGTAATGGGGAGAGCTCTCCCATGCTCACAGATTTGGAGCTGACTCACCCACACCTGTGCTAACAGGGTTGGCCTTATTGTGCTGCACTGGTGAGGTGCAGGGTCTACTCTCTCGAGTGTTGCAGCATGTGGGGGTCCAGGGCCAGACCTTCCACTCTTGTTACTTCAGGGTGGACTTTCCCACCTGCCTTAGGCATTGATGGGTGGGAACAAATGAAGAGCATCTGCCCATGCCACAAAGTGGCAGGTGAGGCCTGAGGCTAGATTTCCCTTTTCAGGTCCTCAGGGTTGGCTCACCTATGCTCTCAACACCAGGGTCATCACTGCTGTGCTGCCTAGACAATGTGCAGGGCTCCTTTCCAGTGTGTTGCCACTGGTCAAGGGGTCATCTCCCTCACCACTCAGCCAGTCCCTCCTCTCTTGTTTCTTCAGATGTGCCTCTGTCCACAGGACCAGAACCATTCTGTCTACTCCCAACCCCTATAAAACACCATATCATACCTTTGCTCCCTCTGATAGTGCCCATCTGGGTGTGGTGCTACAGGATACCATGTGGTCCCGTGTTTTCTCCTGAGAGTCTGGGGAAGACAGCTCCAGGTCTGTCTGTGGGTCTACTTGCTCTATTCAGACTGTCATGACAATGGACTGGGCCATGCTTCCTCATCAAAAACAGATCGTTATACTGCCCAATTACCCTGTGCCATAGAGCTGGGTGGTCTCCTCATTGGTGCATTTGACTGAGTTTCATCTACACAGGCCACATGACATGGGGTGGGTGCTTTACTACAGTACAATTGGCCAAGGTTAGGGTACCTGATTCATGCTTGACTGAGGCCTGCCCACCTTGGCCACATGGCATAAGGTGGGTCAATATTTTTTTATAATGAGAAAAATATAAGTTTACATATCTTAGAAAGAAAAATCTCATTTCATATTCTGCAGATATAAAAGCTGCATGGAGATATGGAGTTCTCAGAGATGACAAATAAACTTTAGTACAAAGAAGATTAGAAAAAGATGAATTTTGCTTCCTTGAATCCATCATTAGATGGAAGAAGAAATTAAGAAAACTGAACAGAAAGAAAAGAAACTTTAAATGTGATAAATTTCCTCCACTCAGTAAAAGTGCCTTCCCCCTAATTGGCGTCTACTTGAAGGGCTTAACTACATTGTCTGAAGATTCAAGCTCTGAGGGCGTGGCTCTAATAGACAATAATAACTGTAAAACAAGGCCATGCATTTGAAAGAGAACAAGGATGGGTATATGGGAGAATAAAGAAAATAGCTTATGTAAATCACTCCCACAACCCTACTTTTCTTCTCAAAAAATAACTATACTCCAAGGAAGATCTATGAGTGTTGTGTGACCCAGGTGCACTACATTTCAAACAACTTCCTGATTTGTTTAATTTACCCAGGATCATGTGTGATAATGGTGGGGCAAACTTCAGGCTCTATCACTTCAGCATTAACAATGTAGATTCGCTAGACCAAGAGCCTTCATTCAGTGTTGCAGTTCAGGTAGTGATGAAATCATTTTTCATATAATTGGTTGTGACATGGCTAAAAAAGAGTGTCCACAGTAAGGAAATTAGAAATGTTGATAATTCCCTCATCTAAAGATGGTGGAGGAGAGATTCAAATATCAATGAAATAGGAATATGAGTGCCATTTATCATGCAAATCCTACTACTCAACCTAGCAGAGCTCAGAAGACAATTTTGATAAAAACCCTGAGAAGGGTAGTTATGGCTGAGAGAATAGACCATGAATGTTCCTGTTATCACTCTTTATTGTTAATGGGGGCTTAAAGTAGATAAATATCACAGAATCAGGAAATATCAATTAGAATTAAGAATGGGGTTTAGGTGGCAGGAGTCAACAGCAAATACTCAACTTTGAAAGACATAGTTTGTTGTGCCTAGATAATGAATAAGATAGTTGAAACAGAAATCAGGATATTCTGACCTGAATAGCCTTGTGGCTCACCTCATTATAACAAGCATTTCTAGAGTGAGACACAAGAATTAGTACCAAATAAGCATTAGAGAGAGTAAATGTGTGTTATACCAGTAGTGCAATTATAACCTAGGGTTAGATTTCTCCATTATATGGTTCTTTTTTCTGCTTCCATCAAAGACACAACATAAACAACAGTTGTTTTAATCCTCATGCTATAAATGTTCTATATGGAGTCAATCCAAAATATACATTGAATCCTTTCCTGATCTTCACAGAAATATATTTATTTGTCTTCTGAATGAATTTTTCTATTGAACCATCCCCTAATAGCATCTTTCATTTGAGCATTTCTCAAGGTATAGATTAAAGGATTTAACATGGGAGTTATCATTGTATAGAATACAGCAACTGCCTTATCAATGGGTAAAGTAGTTGCAGGCCTCATGTACACAAAAATGGAAGGCACAAAGAATAAGACAACCACTGTGATGTGGGAGACACAAGTGGAGAGGGCTTTGTGTCTCCCTTCTGCACTATGGTTTCTTAGTGAGCATAGGATAACTGTGTAGGAGCCCAGAAGAAGAGTAAATGTTAATAGACAGATAAACCCACTGTTGGCAGCAACAAAGAGACCCAGAATGTGAGTATCAGTGCAGACCAATTCAAGCAAAGGGTTGAGATCACACATAAAGTGATCTATGACATTAGGGCCACAGAAAGGTAAATCAATAATGAACAGGATCTGTATGATTCCATGAAGAAAGCCGCCCATCCATGACACTCCCACTAGTAGGTTACATACTACTCGGTTCATGATGGTTGCATAGTGCAGTGGCTTACAGATGGCCACATAGCGATCATAAGCCATCACAGTAAGCAAGATGACTTCAGCAGCTGCAAAGAAATGCTCTCCAAAGACTTGGGTCATGCAACCGTTGAACTGGATAGTCTTTTTTTCATGAAGTGAATCAAAAATCAGTTTAGGGTTATTGACAGAAGAATAACAGGCATCAATAAAGGAGAGATAGGCAAGGAAGAAGTACATAGGGGATCCTACCAATTGACTGTGTGTAATGGTGATCAGAATGAGCAAATTTCCAACAACAGAGACTATGTAGATGACCAAAAACACCACAAACACAATTGTCTGCATGTTTTGGTTCTGTGTGAGCCCCAGGAGAACAAATTCTGTCACATTCCTCTTCTCCATCTGCTTCATGGAAAAGTTAGTAACATTGCCAGGAAAAACAATGCATCCTCAACTTCATTTAATTTCTGCATTCTCATAATTAATATTTAGATGCTGATCAGTTGTGAAATTTTGTGGATATTGTTATTGTTGTTTCTCATATACGAAAAACAGTTCTTCATACTTTGTGTTAGTCAAGTTGACTCATGGATGACAGGATGAAGATACATGCAAAGAGTACAAACATCAACATCGTTGTAGACAAAGCTGGAGGTGGAGGGTTTCATGTAGGTAGAGAATCAAAGTAATGGCCACGAAGGTGAAGCTAGATTTCTTTCTTTAACTTATGAAATGAGGAACCATAAAAGGTATTTAAAAATATAATTTGAAAATGATTAAAAGTCATTTTAATAAGAGGAAACTCTGGGAACCAACATAGTAAGCTGACTTTTTAAGAAACAGAATTGAGTTCATTTCTCCATAAAATCCAGTGAAGGAAACTGAGGTATTAGACTATTTATCAAGTTTTCTTTTCATCACTTAATAAAGGTATTTTCGTTTTGCAAGGAACAAATACAAACAAGTTATGAGTCTATCTTTTTCTTATAAATTAAGAGGATCTGGAAAAATATTCATCTTGATATACTTATCCAAAATGAATATTAATGAGCAATTAAAATAGCCTAACACTGGATATAAAGAAGGTCAGGGTAATAATAAGAATGATTTAATAAAGGAATAAATGTGTTATTATAAAGTAATCCATAATAATTGACAGCATACATGAAAGCCTTGTAATAATTATAAAGAAGTATTTCTTCTGTGTACTGCACATTATTCCTCATTTCTTTTAATACTTTTAATAACCTGTGTAGATGTTGCTATTTATCTATTTTAGAGGTAAGGAAATGATGGATAGGACCATGTATAAGATCAAAGAAGTATTAAATAAAATGACAATACTTACTCTATTTTAGTAGTAGTTTCTATAGGTATTTGTTTATTCAATCCCACTTGTAAACAAAGTTGCTAATTTATATCATTATTTTTCTACAGTTTTATAGTTATTTTATATAATGTAAAACCAGAAAAGTTAATGTTCCTATGCTGGAAATCAGAAGAAAAATGATCATTTTGATTATTATTTTTCTTACTTAATTTTGTCTGACAATTTTTAACAAGTGTTACTCCTCAAATTCTTACCATTAAACCTATACTCTATGATTGTCATTTTATACATATGTTGGTACATAATTTACTCTGAATGTACTTTTAATACTTCATTGCATTTTATACGATTTGAGTGATAACTTCATATGACCAATTTTGTCAGTGAACATGTTGATGCATCTTGACATATTTACATTCCAAGTACTAAGAAATTCATACTTTGGATTCCTGGAATTGTTCTTTTATCTTGGCCTACCTTAATGTCACTTTTCTCTAACATTATTATAAAGTGGGGGTCTCAGAATTCTTTTGTAATCCATTAAGAACTACTGTAGCAGTGGCCAAACACATCCATTCAAGAATTGTAAGGAGCAAGTAAGAAGCCTGGGTTCCCTCTGTCCCTCCTCTCACCTTACATTCATTTCCTGGCACCACATGAAGCTGTTTCGTCATCTGTCTATAAAGTGAAACCTGCCTTATAATCTACAGTGAGAATTGGTTAAAATAGAAAACGATGTACAACATACAAGTACAAGGCTTTAAGTTATTTTTTGCAAAGATGTATACACTTACCAGATTAGCATGAGTGAGTGGACAAAACATGGAGAAACATTTGACTCTGTCATGAACTCAAGAAGAATCCTCCCCAACCTTACTTTCTAAGAAGTCAAAAAGATAGGTCTCACGGTGAGTTATCTGTGTTTGTGCTTAGAATCAAGGACTTAACAATAATGCAATTAATAATAATCTTTGGGAATTATGAGTGACGGTACAACTAATCAATTTTATCCTCACAATTTGTTCTCATTAATTCTCTTTATACTTATTAATAGAAGTGTCTAAGGGCAAAATAATATTTCATATAATAGATAGGTTGGTCTTATTAATTGCTTGATTTCTATTAGTTTCACATTATCTAATAATAATGATAGATATTTATCTGTTGATTTTAAAAATTAGAATGAAGAGGAAAACTTTTCTGACTGTATTTGAAAAACATTAAGAAGTGATGATTCCCATATGTGAAAAATCACAGTATTTAATAAGCACATTTGAGAAACATACCTTAGCAGTTGGAAATGATCTTGACCATGATTGTGAGTGTTCAGTGTTCACATCAAGGCCACCTTCAGTGAGACACTCCACCCAGAGAAAAGAAACTTATACTATGAAAAAATATGAATACATTTGCAAAGAAAGTCCTTAGATAACTTACTATCAAATAGACATGTGTTAAGGAAGTGTCTCCATAAGAAAAATCATCCTCTGTTCCACAAATTAAAATTATTTCAAAGAAAACTTGAACTGTGATGCTTGTAAGGCACTACAGAGAAATAATATTTGTTTCCTGATTCTGGTCCTACAAGGCAGGAGGTAGCAAAGCTGCAAAAAACATTCAAATCATTCCACTCCTGGTCAATCTTTCAATGAGGAAACATCTGTACCCTACATTAAAAGAGTGTTTAAAGCCGTATGCTTCTAGATTTCAGCAGTTTTGTATCTGAAACTTGTCTCACGGGAATTCATTATCTCCTGTGATGGAAAGAACTTCTCCTAGAAGCTGGTGTTCTACAAATCTTTATTTGAAACTCACCAGGTTTTCAGCTGGGACCTGAGTTCCCTGTACTTGAAAAGTTGTTATTACATTTTTTTTTTTAATGTGAGCTTTTCTTGTTAAGAATCCACATACTAGCAGCACTTAGTACATAACCTGGAACTCGCCATATTTTACTGAGGCTGTCCAGAGATACTCCTGTCTCTGCCCCAGTCTCTAGTCATCCCCTAGTGCTGGGGTTACAGGTTCATGCAGCCACTACCAGCTTTCAGGTTGATGTTGATGATAGAACTCATCCTTGTACTACAGGCTTCAAGCCCCCCTGGCCCTCTAGGAAACTTTTCCTAATAAAATGAACTGACATTGATTTTTATCTATTTTAAACTGATTGTTTGAATAAAGATATGTATTATTATAAAGTTATGTTTTATTTAAAATGCCTTATTCACATATCTTATTTAAAAAACCTCTCCTATGCATGGATCCTATGTCTTGCAAGTAGTTGAGATTATTTTGGACAAAATAATATGCATCAAGAATTTTAATGGCATGGGGAATGTTGATGTGCAACACTGAATACGAAATGCAAGATGAGAAACAATGTCCCAAATAGGTGTGTCTTCAGACACACACACACACACACACACACACACACACACACACACACACACAGAGTTAAGAAAAATGGCAAGGATTTTATGTCCACCACTGTAAAACTCTCTATTTGGTTTTCCCTTATTTAGTCTCAGGTTCTTGGCCATCTAAGTAGTATCAGATATGGGTTGACTCTCATGGAATGGGCTTTAAATCAAATCAGATTGTGGTGGTATTGTGTTCCCCAAAATATTGTGTACCTTAATAAACTTATCTGGGGTCAGAGATGGAACAGCCACAATATTAAACAGAGGTTAGGCAGTGGTAGCACACACCTTTAATCCTAGCATTCCAGAGATAGAAATCCCTCTGGATCTCTGTGAGTTCAAGGCCACATAGGACACAGCCAAGCAAGGTGACACATGCCTTTAATCCCAGAAAGCATGCCTTTAATCCTAGGGAGTGGTAGTAGAAAGCAGAAAGGTATATAAGGCGTGAGGACCAGAAACTCGAGGAATTTGGCCTGGAGAAGCATTGGGCTTGTTAAGCATTCAGGCTTCTAGCAGCAGTTCAGCTGAGACCCATTCTGGATGAAGACTCAGAGGCCTCCAGTCTGAGGAAACAAGACCAGCCGAGAAGTTGGCCAGATGAGGTTAGCTGTGGTTTGTTCTGTCTCTCTGACTTTCCAGTATTCACCCCAATACCGGGCTGAGATTTGATTTTATTAATAAGAACTTTTAAGATTCATGCTACATCAGATATCTATTGGTTACTCCCACAAGATTAGTGCCATTATCACACCAGCATATCTTCCAGGCAGGTCTTCATTGCAACAGGGTTGATGTTTATCTTTCTTCTTTGGTAGCATGTGGAGTACCCTCTAGTATCATGAACATTAGTCCATATGGTTGAAGGCTCTAGATATCCACCAGTTCGACTTCTCAGTGTTCACCAAGTTGTATAGGTGTTGTTTCTGCAATAGGTCCTTCCCTTCAGTTTGTGGAGATCAACCAGCCTTGGCAATAGCCTGGGTTGTTTGGGTTTTCTAATGGAACCCCTTTGGACAACAAATTGATTAGATGTATCCCATTCTTGGTCCTGGAAGCTTCATTTGGTGACAAGAGATATCCAGCTGGGACTCTGTATCCTCATTATTTGGTGATTTCAATTAGATTACCTTCATATATGTATATATTTTAGGAAGATTATTCTGTATTACATTTCCTTACAACCTCTCAAATGGCCCTTTGTTTTTGCTGTTTCTTCCTGTCCCTATCTACTATCCCCCCTCCCATTTGATCCTCCCTCATCTCTATTTCCCCTTCCTAGGAGATGTATTTGCACCCATTCCCCAGTACCCCACTCTCTACCTATTCTCTGTGGCAAAACTGATTTTAGTTTGCTTATCAACGACTTAACAGCTAACATCCACATGCAAGCAAATGCATACTATGTTTGTCCTTCAGGGTCTGGGTTACCTCACTCAGGATGACTTTTATAATTCTATCCATTTACTGAAGAATTCCATTATTTCATTTTTAAAAGAGCTAAGTAATATTCCATTGTGTAAATATACTGTATTTTCCTTTACCATTCAACTCCTGACAGACATCCAGTTTCTGGCTATTACAGATATATCAGCAATGAACATGGTTGAACAAGTGGCTCTGTAGTAGGATATGATGTCCCTTGGGTTATATATCTAAGAGCAAGTTATCTGGATAATGAGGTATTTCCGTGCCCAGCCTGCTTACTGAGAAACCCCCACACTGATTTCCATAGTTTCTTTATAAGTTTTCAGTCACACCCACAATGGATGAGTGTTCTCATCTCTCCACATTCTTCCCAGCATGAGCTGTCATTTGCTTTAATGATCTTGGCCATCTTGACTGGTATACAATAAAAGCTCAAGGTAGTTTAATTTGAATTTCCTGGTAACCAGGGATATTAAACATTTTTAAGTGCTTCTTTTATTTTCTTTCTTTTTTAAAAATAATTTTTTATTAAGAGATTTTCTATTCATTTTACATACCAACCACAGATTCCCCCGTCCTCCCTCTTCCCAACCCCAGCCTTCCCTCCCACACGCCCCCATTCCCACCTCTTCCAAGGCAAGGTCTCCCATGGGGTGTCAGCAAAGCCTGGTACATTCAGTTGAGGCAGGTCGAAGCACCTCCTTCCTGCACCAAGGCTGTGCGAAGTGTCTCAGCATAGGCACTAGGTTCTAAAAAGATGGCTCATGCACTAGGGACAGGTCCTGATATGACTGCCTGGAGGCCCCCTATACAGTTCAAGCTAAACAACTGTCTTGCTTATCCAGAGGGCCTAGTCCAGTACCATGGGGGCTCCTCAGCTATTGGTCCACAGTTTATGCCTTTCCATTAGTTTGGCTAGTTGTCTCTGTACTTTTTCCAGTCATGGGCTTGATATCCCTTGCTCATAGAATCTCTCCTCTCTCTCATTGACTGGATTCCTGGACCTCTGCCTGAGACCCAGCCATGGATCTCTGCATCTGCTTCTGTCAGTCACTGGATGAGGGCTCTATGATGACAGGTAGAGTATTCAGCCATCTTATCACCAGAGTAGGCCACGTCAGGCACCCTCTCAACTACTGCCAGTAGTCTATGGTGGAGTCATCCTTGTGGATTTCTGGGAACTTCTGTATTTGCAGATGATAAGATAGTGTACATAAGTGACCCCAAAAATTCTACCAGGCAACTCCTACAGCTGATAAACTCCTTCAGTAATGTGGCAGGATACAAGATTAACTCATAAAAACCAGTAGCACTCCAACATACAAATGATAAAAGGGCTGAGAAAGAAATCAAAGAAACATCACCATTTACAATAGCCACAAATAATATAAAATACCTTGGGGTAACTCTAACTAAGCAAGTGAAGGACCTGTATGACAAGAACTTTAAGTCTCTGAAGAAAGAAATTGAAGAAGATATCAGAAAAAGGAAAGATCTCCCATGCTCATGGATAGGTAGGATTAACATAGTAAAAATGGCAATCATAGAGACCAGCCCCCAGCTCCCATCCTGCTCTGGACCTCCCATCTGGACAAGAGTTGTGTGCCTGGGTTCAACCTAGATCCCATCCCTGGGCACCAGCCATTCCGGGGAAGACCTGCCCAACTTGGCCCCAGGTTCTGGCCAGCAGGCAGGAACCTATCCACCCCCACCAAGAAGGCTCCCTTTCTCCAAGACCCCCGGCAGACCCTGCAATATCCATGCCCTGCCCCCACTCCCATCTGCCCAAGACCTCAGCCACTTCCTGAGACTTAGAGACCAGCCCCCAACTCCGATCCTGCCCTGGACCTCCCATCTGGACAAGAGGATCTCCCATCTGGACAAGAGCTCCCATTCCACCCTGGAGCTCCCATCTGGACAAGAGAGAGAGGCTTCCTGAATCTGTCAGTTCTACCTGGACCAAGTGCGCTGATAAGACCAAGAACGAATCCACAAGGAGATGGGCAGACATCAAGGCAGAAGTACATACAACAAAATGAAGAGCAATTAACCATCACCAGAACCTAGCCCTCCTCCAACAGCTAGACCTGAACATCAAAAAATGGAAGAAGCAGAAGAAACCAGCCTTATGAATAACATCATGAAGAGAGTAAAGGCTTATATAGAAGGAATCACAAATGAAATTAAGGAAAAGGCAAACAAAAAATGGGAAGAACACTATAAAAAACTAGAGGAAAGGAAAATTAAAGCAGAAGAAAACAATAAAGCCCTGAAAGAAAATCATGAAAAAGCAATGAAACAGATGAAGGAAACAGTCCAAGACCTGACAAGGGAAATAGAAAAAATGAAGACACAAACAGAGGGAATGCGGGAAATAGAAAATCTGAGTAAACGAATGGTAACTTCAGATGCAAGTATAACCAGCAGAATGCAAGAGATGGAAGAGAGGATCTCTGGCATGGAAGATACGGTAGAAGAAGCAGATTCATCAGTCAAAGAAAACACTAAAGCCAACACAGTCATGACCCAAAATGTCTAAGAAATGTGGGACACATGAAAAGACCAAACCTATGAATAATAAGGATAGAGGAAGGAGAAGAATACCAGCTTAAAGGCACAGAAAATATATTTAACAAGATCATAGAAGAAAACTTTCCCAACTTAAAGAAGGAAATGCCTATGAAGATACAAAAAGCCTATAAGACTAGACCCCCCAAAAAAGTCCCCTCGCCACATAATAATTAAACAACTAAACGTACAAAATAAAGAAAGAATATTAAGAGCAGCAAAGGACAAAGGCCAAGTGACTTATAAGGGCAAACCCATCAGAATAACACCTGATTTCTCAATGGAGACTTGAAAGGCAGAAGGACCTGGACAGATGTAATGCAGACACTAAGAGACCATGGATGCCAGCCTAGACTAATATACCCAGCAAAACTTTCAATCATCATAGACGGAGTGAACAAGACATTCCAAGACAAAGTCAGATTTAAACAACACTTATCCACAAACCCAGCCCTACAGAAAGCACTAGAAGGAAAATTCCAACCTAAGGAAGTCAGATACACCCTCGAAAACACAGGCAATAGATAATGCCACAGCAGTAAACCCCAAAGAGAAGAGAAGTACACACACACTACCATCAAAAAATAACAGGAATGAACAATCACTGGTCATTAATATCCCTTAATATCAATGGACTTAATCCACCTATAAAAAGACACAGGCTTACAGAATGGATACGAAAGCAGGACCCATCTTTCTGTTGCATACAAGAAACACACCTCAAATTCAAAGATAGACACTACCTAAGAATAAAAGGCTGAAAGAAGACTTTCCAATCAAATGGTCTTAAGAAACAAGTGGGTGTAGCCATCGTAATATTCAGCAAAATAGACTTCAAACTAAAATCATTCAAAAGAGATCAACAAGGGCATTACATATTCATCACAGGAAAGATCCACCAAGATGAAGTTTCAATTCTGAACATTTATGCCCCAAACACAAGGGCACCCACATATGTAAAAGAAACATTACTAAAGCTTAAACCACATATAAAACCCCACACATTAATAGTGGGAGACTACAACACCCCATTTTCACCACTGGACAGATCTCCCAAATCGAAACTTAACAGAGAAATAAAGGACTTAACTGATGTTATGACTCAAATGGACTTAATCGATATCGACAGAACATTCCATCCTAACAAAAAAGAATATACTTTCTTCTCAGCACCCCATGGAACCTTCTCTAAAATCAACCACATACTTAGCCACAAAGCAAATCTCAACAGATACAAAACAATTGGAATAAACTCCTGTGTTCTATCAGACCACCATGGTTAAAGTTAGATTTCAACAACAACAAAAACTACAGAAAACCTACAATCTCATGGAAACTGAATAATACTCAACTGAATCACCAATGGGTTAAGAAAGAAATAAAGAAAGAAATTGAGAACTTCCTAGAGATCAAAGAAAATGAAGACACCACATACCCAAACTTATGGGACACTATGAAAGCAGTGCTAAGAGGGATATTTATAGCACTAAATGCCCACATAAAGAAGTTGGAGAAATCTCACACTAGTGACTTAACAGCACACCTGAAAGCTCTAGAACAAGAAGACAAGAAGAAGCAAAGTCTCCCAGGAAGAATAGGTGCCAGGAAATTATCAAATTGAGAGCTGAAATCAACAAAATAGAAACAAAGAGAACAATACAAAAAAATTAATGAAACAAAGAGTTGGTTCTTTGAGAGAATCAACAAGATAGACAAGCCCTTATCCAAACTAACCAAAAAGAAAGAGAGAGAGCATCCAAATTAACAAAATCAGAAATGAAAAGGGGGACATAACAACAGACATTGAGGAAATCCAGAGAATCATCAGGTCATACTTCAAAAACCTCTACTCCACAAAACTGGAAAAACTAAAAGAAATGGATAGTTTTCTGGATAGGTACCACATACCTAAGTTAAATCAAGACCAGATAAACTATTTAAATAGTCCAATAAC